>JAPZAG010002216.1:0-20000 GCA_027475135.1 Bactrocera correcta | reverse complement strand
CTTAATTATGTTAAAATAATGATTTGAGGCATTTCGATATCGATTGCTAAATGAGTATATATAAGAAAATCGACTTTATACCTAAGTATAAGATAACGGAATTCTTCTAATTGCTTTGCTGTTATGCCGTTAAGGCGTTTGTAGACTTCAGTAAGATAGAGTGGGTTAATTAACTTAAATATATTAAACTAATGATTTGAGGCATTTCGATATCGATTGCTAAATGCGTATATAGAAGAAAATCGACTTTATACCTAAATATAAGATTACGGAATTCTTCTAAATGCACTGCCGTTATGCCGTTATGGCTTTATGTTAACTTCAGTTCGTTAAAGATGGTTTATTAACTTAGATATGTTACACCAGTTATTAGAAGCATTTCGAAATCGATTGCTTAATGCATATATACAAGAAAATCGACTTTATACCTAAATATAAGATTACGGAATTCTTCAAAATGTACTGTCGTTATGCCGCCATGGCTTTATATGAACTTCAATATGTTAAAGAAGGTTATTTAACTTAAATATGTTAAACTAATGATTTGAGGCATTTCGATATCGATTGCTAAATGTGTATATACAAGAAAATCGACTTTAGACCTAAATATAAGGTTACGGAATTCTTCCAAATGCACTGCCGTTATACCGTTATGGTTAACTTCAGTTAGTTAAAGAGGGTTTATTAACTTAAATATGTTAAACCAGTTATTTGAAGCATTTCGATATCGATTGCTTAATGCATATATACAAGAAAATCGACATTATACCTAAATATATGATAACGGAATTCTGCTACAAGCAGTTATGCCGTTAAGGCGTTTGTAGACTTCAGTAAGATAAAGAGGGTTAATTAACTTAATATGTTAAACTAATGATTTGAGGCATTTCGATATCGATTGCTAAATGAGTATATATAAGAAAATCTACCTTATACCTAAATATAAGATTACGTAATTCTTCTACATGCAGTTATGCCGTTAAGGCGTTTGTAGACTTCAGTAAGATAAAGAGGGTTAATTAACTTAAATATGTTAAACTAATGATTTGAGGCATTTCGATATCGATTGCTTAATGAGTATATATAAGAAAATCGACTTTATGCCTAAATATAAGATTACGTAATTCTTCTAAATGCTTTGCCGTTATGCAATTAAGGCGTTTGTAGACTTCAGTAAGATAAAGGGGGTTAATTAACTTAAATATGTTAAACTAATGATTTGAGGCATTTCGATATCGATTGCTAAATGTGTATATTGTGATGGCCGGAATCAATTAATTTAAATTTTTATTTCGTACGTGCGCAGCACGTCTCGCTTCGTTGACAGTCAGTTTAAAAAGAACGATAAAACTCATTCGCCCAGCAAAGCACACAAGACATTCCCAATTCACAATTGACACTTCTTACAGCAGTCGTTCATTCTATTACATTCATCGCATTCTCTTACATTCTATTGCACTCTTACAGTTCGGCCGTCCTGACATTAAACCGACCTCGGTTTACTGATAATATATATTTACTTAATATTTGTTATTCTTGTTTTTTTTTTTTTTTTTTATATATATAAATATCTTAACTAATATTAATATCGGAAGTGTTGTCTTTTCTCACCTCTGGCACACATTTAGAGTCTGGATTAATCCATAATTTCAATTTACTTGCTTCTAACACTCCATCGTACGGCAGTTGTGTAATTTGACACCCCTCTATATCCCGTATCACATACCGATCATTCGGAAGTTTTTTATATATTACGTAAGGACCGCGAAATCGCTGAATCAGTTTTTTGTTATTACCCGCCGTGGTATCCACATTTTTAATAACCACAAAATTCCCCACTGAAAATTCGGGTGCCGCCCTGTGGTGTTTACCGAAGTACTTAAGGTTATACTCTTGAGATTTTTCTATGTTATTCAGCGCCTTTTTTCTCATATCGTATAAGTCTGTTAACTGTTCATTCGACTTCTCTTCCAAATATTCCGTCAGTTCGTCTACTATTTTACCTCGTTGTCCTATCCCAAACAGAAGTGCTGAAGGTGTATATTTTGTGGTGGAATGTACTGAATTGTTAATGGCATATTCTATCTCAATTAATTTTTTTGCCCAATCCGCATGTTTAAGAGGTTCTGATAATTTTGCTAACATCGGTGTCACTACTTCATTCACTCTCTCCACTTGTCCATTTGCTTTCGGGGATGCGGTTGCATTTCGCACTTGAACTATGTTGTGCTTTTGCAAAAACTCTTCAAATTCTGCTGAAGTGAAGCACGTTCCTCTATCATCTATTATTCTACGTGGCCTACTGTAATTCATAAAATAACTTTCTAATGCACTGCAGACTTCTCTTGTACTCGTTGCTGTTGCCGGGTATAATTTCACATATTTTGTAAAGGCATCGATGACCACTAAAATGTACTTCTTTTTTGATATTATCGACGGAAGGGGGCCTAAGTGGTCCACATGAATCGTATCGAAAGGTATCGGTATTTTGGGAATACTGTGTAGAGTTGCTGCATTATTATTTGAAGATGCTGAATAGTAAATACACTTTAGGCAATTTCGAATAAAATTATGTACGTAAGTTTTCATCTGCGGGAACCAATAATATTTTTTAATTGCTGTACAGCACTTTTCTGTAGCTAAGTGGCCCATTTTCTCATGCGTCGTTCTAATTATATTATTTATCATTTCATCAGGGACATATAGCTGTGAGTGACCTGCAGGTGATTTATGGTACACCAACCCATCTTTCAACTCAAAATTTTTCACTTCAGATTGTTCTAAGTTTTGTCGCAGTTCTACAATGCGGGGGTCTCTATTTTGCGTAACTTGCAAGTGAAAATCTAATTCCGCAGTGTCAATGTATGCAATTGTTTGATTAGTTCTACTTAAGGCATCCACGTGAGCCATGGATGTACCAGGTCTATGCTGGATTGAATAATTATAATTTTCTAAGAACAATGCCCATCTAGCAATTTTTGCTGAACTGCTTCTATTATTTAACGTCATAGCCAACGAATCACAGTCAGTAACAATTTTGAACGGAATGCCCATTAAGTAAGTATGGAAGCGCTTAAGTGCATAAATAATTGCTAAAGTTTCTAATTCGTAACTGTGTAATCTAGATTCAGGGGCGGAAGTAGTTTTTGAAAAGTAAGAAATCGGATGAAATTTTTTGTCATCTTGTTTCTGAAGTAACATTGCCCCAAAACCCGAGGCACTGGCATCGCAATGTAATTCTGTTTCAGCTTCAGGGTTGTAAATCGATAAAATAGGGGCCTCTAACAATTTTGTACGCAAGGTAGTGAAGGCTTGTTTGCACTCTTCAGTGAACTGAAATTGTTCATTTTTCTTCAATAATTTAGTCATTGGACGGGCAATCTTGGAGAACGAGGGTACAAAGCGGCGGAAGTATGAAAAAAGACCATGGCAACGTTCCATTTCCTTTCTATTCTTAGGTTCTGGATATTCCTGAATTGCTTGCAAGTGTGACCGTTTGGGTGAAATGCCAGCAGAGTTGGCTAAGTATCCTAAGTATTCTAATTCGTCGTAAGCAAATCGGCATTTTTTGGGCTGAATTCGAAGACCGTTTCGAGCCAAAATTTCAAAAAGTCTCTTAAGGGTTTCCAAATGAGATTTAAAATCTTTCGAAGCTATTAAAATGTCATCCATAAATACTACCACTAACCCCTCTTTGATGAGGTCACCTAAAATCAATTTTACGAAGCGCATAAATTCAGCAGGAGCGTTGCATAAACCGAAGGGCATATATAAATATTCGTATTGACCATCAGGAGTCACGAAGGAAGTGTATTTTATTGAATCAGGATGCATCTTCACGTGATGATATCCACTTTTTAAATCAATAACCGAAAAATAACTTTTCCCCCCCAAGTGTTCAATGCAATCGTCGACTAATGGCATAGGAAAATTATCGCGTATAGTTATTTTGTTCAGTGGTTTATAATCTACACATTTCCGGAGGGAGCCATCTTTTTTCGGTACAGGTACTATTGCAAAGGCATAAGGTGATCGACTTGGTCTAATTATTCCTTCTTTTAACAAATCATCTACTATTGCTTTTATTTCATTTCTCTCTTTATGGCATAATCGTCTTGGTCTACAGTATATAGGAGTTTCATGCGTAAGGTTAATTTTCATAAGATATTCTAAAGGCTTAACTTTTTCTGAAGGAAATTCGAAATAAACTTCTGTTATTGTTTGTCGCAACTCTGATGACAACCTTGACGGAAGATGTGGATTAATGTCTAAGGAATTCAAATCGGAAGGCACAATAGCACATAAATTTGCAAATTCTAACTCCATCGGGCTGATATTTGACTTTTCTTCAGTGTGTTTCACTATTATTTTCTCTTTCTCCCTTGTAACACCCCCTTGATTAAGCGATTCAATTGTACTCCTTGTGTGACAGAAGTGAGTGGCCAATAAATCAAATGAACACAGAACATCAGTAAGTTTTGACTCTAACTTCGTACAAATGGCAGCTTTATTTAATTCTTTCAATCTTTTCGTATCATAAATGTATTTTATTTGACACATTGTAATATTTGCTTTTTTCATAAAATCACGGCCTACAAGCATCGGTATTGACATAAGATTATTCGGCAAGGTTAATAATTTCTGATTGATTGATTGATTTCGGAAGTTTATTTTGCAATTGATATTCCCATACGTCTTGAGTCTATCATTTCCTAGGCCATTGTACTGAGTCTCTTTCAATTGATTTGGTAATTCGAATGGAACTTCACTCCGTTTGATTAAACTGCGGGGGCTGCCCGAATCAAATAAACAAAAAATATTTTTATTTAATTTAAAGTTTTTACTGTGTTCACTGTGTTCACGGTTAGGCTTATCAAAGACAACACTTACCATTTGCATTTCACTAATTGGTTCCACTCTAGCATCATTCATTCCGTTGGCATTAAGGACGGCAGCAACAGTGGTACGGTGTGGGCATTCACGATACACATGTTCGGTGGATGAGCACTTAAAACAGGAGTTCGCTGGTCGTTTCGGCAGTGGACATTGGCTTTTATAATGCCCGAATTTGGAGCAATTGTAGCATCGGATTGTTTCCATGGTTGGAGCTGCGGTAGGGCGAACTGACGTGGCGTTGGCCGCATTTGATCGATGAGTTGTTGGCTGAAGTGCACTGGCCGCATTACGATTAATTATTGCTATTTGTTTTGATCCTAATGGTGGTTGGAAGCGTAGACGTTCATATCGTTCCGCAAATTCCTTCAGTTCATTAATAGAGCGTGCTGGAAACAAATGACCGATTCTTGATGAAGTGTCACCTGTTCCACTAATAATCATTTCGATCAATTCGTCTTCCGTAATTTTTGAATACATCGCTATCTCTTGCATATCCAAAATGTAACGATGGGTGGTTTCATCAGGGCGTAAGCGTCGATTTTTCAGCAGTTGATACACTTCATTCATTGTGCGCATGCGGCCAAATTCACTAATAAGTTTAGCTTTGAGCTCTTCATAATCGGATACCGTAATCGTGCGTGCAAAAACCTGGGCTGTTCCACTCAACATACGACGACATGCAATGAATTTCATACGCTCATCGAATTGCAGCATTGCAAAAGCATCATCCAAGTCACTAATCCACTTATTCACATCGTAATGGTCATCGGCTGTAAATTTAGACATCATTGATTCAATGACACTTACGTCAGTCCAACGGGTTTTTGCAGCAGGTGCTTGCTGTTGTAGCGTAAGTTGATTAATCTCTGCTTGAAGCATCAACAGTTCGCGTTTTTTACGCAATTGGATCAGCAATCGTTCGGTCTCATCTTCGTCCAAATTGTTTGAAATTGTAGCACTTGGAACAACGGTATTCATTTGCACGGTTGTTACAGCAGTGGACAATTGGGCACTTGTTGTAGCAGTAGCCGATGGACCACTTGAAACAACAACACTCATAGCGGGGGTAGTTACCAATGCACGTGTATCAGCAGTTGACAATTTAGCACTGACATAAGCGGCAGTTGTTGTTACATCTGTAAGCACATTTGAATTTTGAACACTCGTAGTGGCGATGAACGTAGGTACACTCGTAACAACAGGTTGAATTGATTGCACAATCGTAGCGGGAATTGAAGTTTGAGTATTTTTGTCGGCGGCGGCATCTGGATCTTCAAGGGCATTCGCGTTTTCCTCTTTTTCACTTGCTTTCGTTACCTCGGAAATGTATTCATCATATAGCGGTCGCAACTGGTTCATCGTGGCATCAGGATCGAATTGAATACCCGTTTGCAGTAGCACTTTCATGACTTGGGCACGTGATAACAAATTCGACATCGTGGCAGCAACAACAACAATCAGGAAAAAAAAAAACGTGGTAAATGCACTGTCTACAGAAAACGTGAAATGAAAAACGAAGAATTCTGGTTTCGGCAGTGTTTTTTTTTGTTTAATTATGCGGCAGTCGATTTAAATTAACTCGATCCCACTTCTGAGATGTGATGGCCGGAATCAATTAATTTAAATTTTTATTTCGTACGTGCGCAGCACGTCTCGCTTCGTTGACAGTCAGTTTAAAAAGAACGATAAAACTCATTCGCCCAGCAAAGCACACAAGACATTCCCAATTCACAATTGACACTTCTTACAGCAGTCGTTCATTCTATTACATTCATCGCATTCTCTTACATTCTATTACATTCTATTGCACTCTTACAATATACAACAAAATCTACTTTATACCTAAATATAAGATAACGGAATTCTTCTACATGCACTGCCGTTATGCCGTTAAGGCGTTTGTAGACTTCAGTAAGATAAAGGGGGTTAATTAACTTAAATATGCTAAACTAATGATTTGAGGCATTTCGATATCGCTTGCTAAATGAGTATATACAAGAAAATCGACTTTATACCTAAATATAAGATTACGTAATTCTTCTTAATGCTTTGCCGTTATGCAATTAAGGCGTTTGTAGACTTCAGTAAGATAAAGAGGGTTAATTAACTTAATTATGTTAAAATAATGATTTGAGGCATTTCGATATCGATTGCTAAATGAGTATATATAAGAAAATCGACTTTATACCTAAGTATAAGATAACGGAAATCTTCTAATTGCTTTGCTGTTATGCCGTTAAGGCGTTTGTAGACTTCAGTAAGATAGAGTGGGTTAATTAACTTAAATATATTAAACTAATGATTTGAGGAATTTCGATATCGATTGCTAAATGTGTATATACAAGAAAATCGACTTTATACCCAAATATATGATAACGGAATTCTTCTACATGCACTGCCGTTATGCCGTTAAGGCGTTTGTAGACTTCAGTAAGATAAAGGGGGTTAATTAACTTAAATATGTTAAACTAATGATTTGAGGCATTTCGATATCGATTGCTAAATGTGTATATACAAGAAAATCGTCTTTATACCTAAATATAAGATTACGGAATTCTTTCAAATGCACTGCCGTTATACCGTTATGGTTTTATGTTAACTTCAGTTAGTTAAAGAAGGTTTATTAACTTAAACATGTTAAACCAGTTATTTGAAGCATTTCGATATCGATTGCTTAATGCATATATACAAGAAAATCGACTTTATACCTAAATATAAGACTACGGAATTCTTCCAAATGTGCTGTCGTTATGCTACCATGGCTTTATATCAACTTCAAATCGTTAAAAAAGGTTAATTAACTAAAATATGATAAACTAATGATTTGAGGCATTTCGATATCGATTGCTAAATGCGTATATAGAAGAAAATCGACTTTATACCTAAATATAAGATTACGGAATTCTTCTACATGAACTGCCGTTATGCCGCCTTGGCTTTGTGTTAACTTCAGTTCGTTAAAGAAGGTTTATTAACTTAAATATGTTAAACTAATGATTTGAAGATTTTCGAAATCGATTGCCAAGTGCATATATACAAGAAAATCTTCCTTATACCTAAATATAAGATTACGGAATTCTTCCAAATGTACTGTCGTTATGCCGCCATGGCTTTATATGAACTTCAATATGTTAAAGAAGGTTAATTAACTTAAATATGTTAAACTAATGATTTGAGGCATTTCGATATCGATTGCTAAATGTGTATATACAACAAAATCGACTTTATACCTAATTATACGCTTACGGAATTCTTCTAAATGCACTGCCATTATGCCGTTATGGCTTTATGTTAACTTCAGTTCGTTAAAGATGGTTTATTAACTTAGATATGTTACACCAGTTATTAGAAGCATTTCGAAATCGATTGTTTAATGCATATATACAAGAAAATCGACTTTATACCTAAATATAAGATTACGGAATTCTTCAAAATGTACTGTCGTTATGCCGCCATGGCTTTATATGAACTTCAATATGTTAAAGAAGGTTAATTAACTTAAATATGTTAAACTAGTGATTTGAGGCATTTCGATATCGATTGCTAAATGTGTATATACAAGAAAATCGACTTTATACCTAAATATAAGGTTACGGAATTCTTCCAAATGCACTGCCGTTATACCGTTATGGTTTTATGTTAACTTCAGTTAGTTAAAGAGGGTTTATTAACTTAAATATGTTAAACCAGTTATTTGAAGCATTTCGATATCGATTGCTTAATGCATATATACAAGAAAATCGACTTTATACCTAAATATAAGATAACGTAATTCTTCTAAATGCTTTGCCGTTATGCCGTTAAGGTTAATGGTTAAGGTTAATTAACATAAATATGTTAAACTAATGATTTGAGGCATTTCGATATCGCTTGCTAAATGTGTATGTACAAGAAAATCGACTTTATACCTAAATAAATGATAACGGAATTCTTCTACATGCAGTTATGCCGTTAAGGCGTTTGTAGACTTCAGTAAGATAAAGAGGGTTAATTAACTTAAATATGTTAAACTAATGATTTGAGGCATTTCGATATCGATTGCTTAATGAGTATATATAAGAAAATCGACTTTATACCTAAATATAAGATTACGTAATTCTTCTAAATGCTTTGCCGTTATGGCGTTAAGGCGTTTGTAGACTTCAGTAAGATAAAGAGGGTTAATTAGCTTAAATATGTTAAACTAATGATTTGAGGCATTTCGATATCGATTGCTAAATGTGTATGTACAAGAAAATCGACTTTATAACTAAATATATGATAACGGAATTCTTCTACATGCACTGCCGTTATGCCGTTAAGGCGTTTGTAGACTTCAGTAAGATAAAGGGGGTTAATTAACTTAAATATGTTAAACTAATGATTTGAGGCATTTCGATATCGCTTGCTAAATGAGTATATACAAGAAACTCGACTTTATACCCAAATATAAGATTACGTAATCCTTCTAAATGCTTTGCCGTTATGCAATTAAGGCGTTTGTAGACTTCAGTAAGATAAAGAGGGTTAATTAACTTAAATATGTTAAACTAATGATTTGAGGCATTTCGATATCGATTGCTAAATGTGTAAGTACAAGAAAATCGACTTTATACCTAAATATATGATAACGGAATTCTTCTACATGCAGTTATGCCGTTAAGGCGTTTGTAGACTTCAGTAAGATAAAGAGGGTTAATTAACTTAAATATGTTAAACTAATGATTTGAGGCATTTCGGTATCGATTGCTTAATGAGTAGATATAAGAAAATCGACTTTATACCTAAATATAAATTTACGTAATTCTTCTAAATGCTTTGCCGTTATGCAATTAAGGCGTTTGTAGACTTCAGTAAGATAAAGAGGGTTAATTAGCTTAAATATGTTAAACTAATGATTTGAGGCATTTCGATATCGATTGCTAAATGTGTATATACAAGAAAATCGACTTTATACCTAAATATAAGATTACGTAATCCTTCTAAATGCTTTGCCGTTATGCCGTTAAGATGTTTGTAGACTTCAATAAAATTAAGAGGGTTAATTAACTTAAATATGTTAAGCTAATGATTTGAAGCATTTCGGTTTCGATTGCTAAATGTGTGTATACAAGAAAATCGACTTAAATCCTAAATATAAGATTACGTAATTCTTCTAAATGCTTTGCCGTTATGCCGTTAAAACGTTTGTAGACTTCAGTAAGATAAAGAGGGTTAATTAACTTAAATATTTTAAACTAATGATTTGAAGCATTTCTATATCGATTGCTAAATGAGTATAATACAAGAAAATCGACTTTATACCTAAATATAAGATTACGTAATTCTTCTAAATGCTTTGCCGTTATGCCGTTAAGATGTTTGTAGACTTCAATAAAATAAAGAGGGTTAATTAACTTAAATATGTTAAGCTAATGATTTGAAGCATTTCGATTTCTATTGCTAAATGAGTATATAGAAGAAAAGCGACTTTATACCGAAATATAAGATTACATAATTCTTTTAAATGCTTTGCCGTTATGGCGTTAAGGCGTTTGTAGACTTCAGTAAGATAAAGAGGGTTAATTATCTTAAATATGTTAAACTAATGATTTGAAGCATTTCGGTTTCGATTGCTAAGTGAGTATATACAAGAAAAGCGACTTTATACCGAAATATAAGATTACATAATTCTTCTAAATGCTTTGCCGTTATGGCGTTAAGGCGTTTGTAGACTTCAGTAAGATAAAGAGGGTTAATTATCTTAAATATGTTAAACTAATGATTTGAGGCATTTCGATATCGACTGCTAATTGTGTATGTACAAGAAAATCGACTTTATAACTAAATATATGATAACGGAATTCTTCTATATGCACTGCCGTTATGCCGTTAAGGCGTTTGTAGACTTCAGTAAGATAAAGGGGGTTAATTAACTTAAATATGTTAAACTAATGCTTTGAGGCATTTCGCTATCGCTTGCTAAATGAGTATATACAAGAAAATCGACTTTATACCTAAATATAAGATTACGTAATTCTTCTTAATGCTTTGCCGTTATGCAATTAAGGCGTTTGTAGACTTCAGTAAGATAAAGAGGGTTAATTAACTTAAATATGTTAAACTAATGATTTGAGGCATTTCGATATCGATTGCTAAATGAGTATATACAGGAAAATCGACTTTATACCTAAATTTAAGATTACGTAATTCTTCGAAATGCTTTGCCGTTAAGCAGTTAAGGCATTTGTAGACTTCAGTAAGATAAAGAGGGTTAATTTACTTAAATATGTTAAACTAATGATTTGAGGCATTTCGATATCGAGTGCTAAATGTGTATTTACAAGAAAATCGACTTTATACATAAATATATGATAACGGAATACTTCTACATGCACTGCCGTTATGCCGTTAAGGCGTTTGTAGACTTCAGTAAGATTAAGGGGGTTAATTAACTTAAATATGTTAAACTAATGATTTGAGCCATTTCGATATCGATTGCTAATGTGTGTATACAAGAAAATCGACTTAATACCTAAATATAAGATTACGTAATTCTTCTAAATGCTTTGCCGTTATGCCGTAAAAACGTTTGTAGACTTCAGTAAGATAAAGGGGGTTAATTAACTTAAATATGTTAAACTAATGATTTGAGGCATTTCGATATCGCTTGCTAAATGAGTATATACAAGAAAATCGACTTTATACCTAAATATAAGATTACGTAATTCTTCTTAATGCTTTGCCGTTATGCAATTACGGCGTTTAAAGACTTCAGTAAGATAAAGAGGGTTAATTAACTTAAATATGTTAAACTAATGATTTGAGGCATTTCGATATCGATTGCTAAATGAGTATATATATGAAAATCGACTTTATACCTAAATATAAGATAACGTAATTCTTCTAAATGCTTTGCCGTTATGCAATTAAGGCGTTTGTAGACTTCAGTAAGATAAAGAGGGTTAATTTACTTAAATATGTTAAACTAATGATTTGAGGCATTTCGATTTCGATTGCTGAATGAGTATATACAAGAAAAGCGTCTTTATACCTAAATATAAGATTACGGAATTCTTCTAAATGCACTGCAGTTATACCGTTAAGGCTTTATAAAAATTTCAGTACGTAAAAGAAGGTTAATTTACTTAAATATGCTAAACTAATGATTTGAAGCATTTCGATATCGATTGCTAAATGTGTATGTACAAGAAAATCGATGCCTTTATGGCGTTATGTAAACTTCGGTAAAATAAAGAAGGTTAATTAACGTAAATATGCTAAACCAGTTTTTTGAAGCATTTCGATATCGATTACTTAATGCATATATACAAGAAAATCGACTTTATACCTAAATATATGATAACGGAATTCTTCTACATGCACTGCCGTTATGCCGTTAAGGCGTTTGTAGACTTCAGTAAGATAAAGAGGGTTAATTAACTTAAATATGTTAAACTAATGATTTGAAGCATTTCGATATCGATTGCTAAATGAGTATATATAAGAAAATCGACTTTATACCTAAATATAAGATTACGTAATTCTTCGAAATGCTTTGCCGTTATGCAGATAAGGCGTTTGTAGACTTCAGTAAGATAAAGAGGGTTAATTTACTTAAATATGTTAAACTAATGATTTGAGGCATTTCGATATCGATTGCTAAATGTGTATATACAAGAAAATCGACTTTATACCTAAATATAAGATTACGTAATTCTTCTAAATGCTTTGCCGTTATGCCGTTAAGATGTTTGTAGACTTCAATAAAATTAAGAGGGTTAATTTACTTAAATATGCTAAACTAATGATTTGAAGCATTTCGATATCGCTTGCTAAATGTGTATATACAAGAAATTCGATTTTATACCTAAATATAAGATAACGGAATTCTTCTAAATGCACTGCCGTTATGCCGTTAAGGCTCTATGTAGACTTCAGTAGGATAAACAGGATTAATTAACTTAACTATGTTAAACTAATGATTTGAAGCACTTTGATATCAATTGCTAAATAAATAAATACAAGAAAATCGAATTTATACCTAAATAAAATAAATAAATTCTTCTAAATGCACTGCAGTTATACCGTTAAGGCTTTATATAAATTTCAGTACGTTAAAGAAGGTAAATTTACTTAAATATGCTAAACTAATGATTTCAAGCATTTCGATATCGATTGCGAAATTTGTATGTACAAGAAATTCGATTTTATACCTAAATAAAAGATTACGGAATTCACCCAAATATACTGCCGTTATGGCGTTATGTAAACTTCGGTAAGATAAAGAGGGTTAATTAACCTAAATATGCTAAACCAGTTATATGAAGCATTTCGATATCGATAACTAAATTCGTATATACAATAAAATCGACTTTATACCTAAATATAAGATTACGGAATTCTTCTAAATGCACTGCCGTTATGCCGCCATGGCTTTATATCAACTTCAATACGTTAAAGAAGGTTAAGTAACTTAAATATGTTAAACTAATGATTTGAAGCATTTTGATATCGCTTGCTAAATGTGTATATACAAGAAAATCGATTTTGTACCTAAATATAAGATAACGGAATTCTTCTAAATGCACTGCCGTTATGCCGTTAAGGCTTTATGTAGACTTCAGTAAAATAGAGAGGGTTAATTAACTTAAATATGTTAAACTAATAATTTGTAGCATTTCGATATCGATTGCTAAATATGTAAATACAAGAAAATCGACTTTATACCTAAATAGAAGATTACGGAATTCTTCTAAATGCACTGCAGTTATACCGTTAAGGCTTTATAAAAATTTCAGTACGTAAAAGAAGGTTAATTTACTTAAATATGCTAAACTAATGATTTGAAGCATTTCGATATCGATTGCTAAATGTGTATGTACAAGAAAATCGATGCCGTTATGGCGTTATGTAAACTTCGGTAAAATAAAGAAGGTTTATTAACGTAAATATGCTAAACCAGTTTTTTGAAGCATTTCGATATCGATTACTTAATACGTATATACAAGAAAATCGACTTTATACCTAAATATATGATAACGGAATTCTTCTACATGCAGTTAGGCCGTTAAGGCGTTTGTAGACTTCAGTAAGATAAAGAGGGTTAATTAACTTAAATATGTTAAACTAATGATTTGAGGCATTTCGATATCGATTGCTAAATGTGTGTATACAAGAAAATCGACTTAATACCTAAATATAAGATTACGTAATTCTTCTAAATGCTTTGCCGTTATGCCGTTAAAACGTTTGTAGACTTCAGTAAGATAAAGAGGGTTAATTAACTTAAATATGTTAAACTAATGATTTGAAGCATTTCTATATCGATTGCTAAATGAGTATATACAAGAAAATCGACTTTATGCCGAAATATAAGATTACGTAATTCTTCTACATGCTTTGCCGTTATGCCGTTAAGATGTTTGTAGACTTCAATAAAATAAATAGGGTTAATTAACTTAAATATGTTAAGCTAATGATTTGAAGCATTTCGATTTCTATTGCTAAATGAGTATATACAAGAAAAGCGACTTTATACCGAAATATAAGATTACATAATTCTTCTAAATGCTTTGCCGTTATGGCGTTAAGGTGTTTGTAGACTTCAGTAAGATAAAGAGGGTTAATTATCTTAAATATGTTAAACTAATGATTTGAAGCATTTCGGTTTCGATTGCTAAATGAGTATATACAAGAAAAGCGACTTTATACCGAAATATAAGATTACATAATTCTTCTAAATGCTTTGCCGTTATGGCGTTAAGGCGTTTGTAGACTTCAGTAAGATAAAGAGGGTTAACTATCTTAAATATGTTAAACTAATGATTTGAGGCATTTCGATATCGACTGCTAAATGTGTATGTACAAGAAAATCGACTTTATAACTAAATATATGATAACGGAATTCTTCTATATGCACTGCCGTTATGCCGTTAAGGCGTTTGTAGACTTCAGTAAGATAAAGGGGATTAATTAACTTAAATATGTTAAACTAATGATTTGAGGCATTTCGATATCGCTTGCTAAATGAGTATATACAAGAAAATCGACTTTATACCTAAATATAAGGTTACGTAATTCTTCTTAATGCTTTGCCGTTATGCAATTAAGGCGTTTGTAGACTTCAGTAAGATGAAGAGGGTTAATTAACTTAAATATGTTAAACTAATGATTTGAGGCATTTCGATATCGATTGCTAAATGAGTATATACAGGAAAATCGACTTTATACCTAAATATAAGATTACGTAATTCTTCGAAATGCTTTGCCGTTAAGCAGTTAAGGCGTTTGTAGACTTCAGTAAGATAAAGAGGGTTAATTTACTTAAATATGTTAAACTAATGATTTGAGGCATTTCGATATCGATTGCTAAATGTGTATTTACAAGAAAATCGACTTTATAACTAAATATATGATAACGGAATTCTTCTATATGCACTGCCGTTATGCCGTTAAGGCGTTTGTAGACTTCAGTAAGATTAAGGGGGTTAATTAACTTAAATATGTTAAACTAATGATTTGAGCCATTTCGATATCGATTGCTAAATGTGTGTATACAAGAAAATCGACTTAATAACTAAATATAAGATTACGTAATTCTTCTAAATGCTTTGCCGTTATGCTGTTATGGCGTTTGTAGACTTCAGTAAGATAAAGAGGGTTAATTAACTTAAATATGTTTAACTAATGATTTGAAGCATTTCGATATCGATTGCTAAATGAGTATATACAAAAAAATCGACTTTATAACTAAATATAAGATTACGTGATTCTTCTATATGCTTTGCCGTTATGCCGTTAAGGCTTTTGTAGACTTCAGTAAGATAAAGAGGGTTAATTAATTTAAATATGTTAAAATAATGATTTGAAGCATTTCGATATCGATTGCTAAATGAGTATATACAAGAAAATCGACTTTATACCTAAATATAAGATTACGTAATTCTTCTAAATGCTTTGCCATTATGCCGTTAAGGCGTTTGTGGACTTCAGTAAGATAAAGAGGGTTAATTAACTTAACTTGTTAAACTAATGATTTGAAGCATTTTGATATCGATTGCTAAATGCGTATATACAACAAAATCGAATTTATACCTAAATATGAGCTTACGGAATTCTTCTAAATGCACTGCCGTTATGCCGTTATGGCTTTATGTTAACTTCAGTTCGTTAAAAAAGGTTTATTAACTTAGATATGTTACACCAGTTATTAGAAACATTTCGAAATCGATTGCTTAATGCATATATACAAGAAAATCGACTTTATACCTAAATATAAGATTACGGAATTCTTCCAAATGTATTGTCGTTATCCCGCCATGGCTTTATATGAACTTCAATATGTTAAAGAAGGTTTATTAATTTAAATATGTTAAACTAATGATTTGAGGCTTTTCGATATCGATTGCTAAATGTGTATATACAACAAAATCGACTTTATACCTAAATATAAGCTTACGGAATTCTTCTAAATGCACTGCCGTTATGCCGATATGGCTTTATGTTAACTTCAGTTCGTTAAAGAAGGTTTATTAACTTAGATATGTTACACCAGTTATTTGAAGCATTTTGAAATCGATTGCTTAATGCATATATACAAGAAAATCGACTTTATACCTAAATATGAGATTAGGGAAATCCTTCCAAATGCACTGCCGTTACGCCGTTAAGGCTTTTGTAGACTTCAGTAAGATAACGAGGGTTAATTAACTTAAATATGTTAAACTAATGATGTGAAGCATTTCGATATCGATTGCTAAATGAGTATATACAAGAAAATCGACTTTATACCTAAATATAAGATTAAGTAATTCTTCTAAATGCTTTGCCGTTATGCGTTAGGCGTTTGTAGACTTCAGTAAGATAAAGAGGGTTAATTAACTTAAATATGTTTAACTAATGATTTGAAGCATTTCGATATCGATTGCTAAATGAGTATATACAAGAAAATCGACTTTATAACTAAATATAAGATTACGTGATTCTTCTATATGCTTTGCCGTTATGCCGTTAAGGCTTTTGTAGACTTCAGTAAGATAAAGAGGGTTAATTAACTTAAATATGTTAAAATAATGATTTGAAGCATTTCGATATCGATTGCTAAATGAGTATATACAAGAAAATCGACTTTATACCTAAATATAAGATTACGTAATTCTTCTAAATGCTTTGCCATTATGCCGTTAAGGCGTTTGTGGACTTCAGTAAGATAAAGAGGGTTAATTAACTTAACTTGTTAAACTAATGATTTGAAGCATTTTGATATCGATTGCTAAATGCGTATATACAACAAAATCGAATTTATACCTAAATATGAGCTTACGGAATTCTTCTAAATGCACTGCCGTTATGCCGTTATGGCTTTATGTTAACTTCAGTTCGTTAAAAAAGGTTTATTAACTTAGATATGTTACACCAGTTATTAGAAACATTTCGAAATCGATTGCTTAATGCATATATACAAGAAAATCGACTTTATACCTAAATATAAGATTACGGAATTCTTCCAAATGTATTGTCGTTATGCCGCCATGGCTTTATATGAACTTCAATATGTTAAAGAAGGTTTATTAACTTAAATATGTTAAACTAATGATTTGAGGCATTTCGATATCGATTGCTAAATGTGTATATACAACAAAATCGACTTTATACCTAAATATAAGCTTACGGAATTCTTCTAAATGCACTGCCGTTATGCCGATATGGCTTTATGTTAACTTCAGTTCGTTAAAGAAGGTTTATTAACTTAGATATGTTACACCAGTTATTTGAAGCATTTTGAAATCGATTGCTTAATGCATATATACAAGAAAATCGACTTTATACCTAAATATGAGATTACGGAATCCTTCCAAATGCACTGCCGTTACGCCGTTAAGGCTTTTGTAGACTTCAGTAAGATAACGAGGGTTAATTAACTTAAATATGTTAAACTAATGATGTGAAGCATTTCGATATCGATTGCTAAATGAGTATATACAAGAAAATCGACTTTATACCTAAATATAAGATTAAGTAATTCTTCTAAATGCTTTGCCGTTATGCCGTTAAGGCGTTTGTAGACTTCAGTAAGATAAAGAGGGTTAATTAACTTAAATATGTTAAACTAATGATTTGAAGCATTTCGATATCGATTGCTTAATGAGTATATACAAGAAAATCGACTTTATACCGAAATAAAAGATTACGTAATTCTTCTAAATGCTTTGCCGTTATGCCGTTAAGGCGTTTGTAGATAAATTAGGTTTGTTAACTTAAATATGTCAAACTAATGATTTGGAGCATTTCGATATCGATTGTTAAATGAGTATATACATGAAAATCGACTTTATACCTAAATATAAGATTAATTAATTCTTCTAAATGCTTTGCCGTTATGACGTTAAGGCGTTTGTAGACTTCAGTGAGATACAGAGGGTTAATTAACTTAACGTGTTAAACTAATGATTTGAAGCATTTTGATATCGATTGCTAAATGCGTATATACACCAAAATCGACTTTATACCTAAATATAAGTATACGGAATTCTTCTAAATGCACTGGCGTTATGCCGTTATGGCTTTATGTTAACTTCAGTTCGTTAAAAAAGCTTTATTAACTTAGATATGTTACACCAGTTATTAGAAGCATTTCGAAATCGATTGCTTAATGCATATATAAAAGAAAATCGACTTTATACCGAAATATAAGATTACGGAATTCTTCCAAATGTACTGCCGTTATGCCGCCATGGCTTTATATCAACTTCATTATGTTAAAGAAGGTTAATTAACTTAAATATGTTAAACTAATGATTTGAGGCATTTCGATATCGATTGCTAAATGAGTATATACAAGAAAATCGACTTTATACCTAAATATAAGATTACGAAATTCTCCCAAATGCACTGCCGTTATGCCGTTATGGCTTTATGTAAACTTCAGTAAGATAAAGAAGGTTAATTAACTTAAATATGTTAAACTAACGATTTGAGGCATTTCGATATCGATTGCTAAATGTGTATATTCAACAAAATCGACTTTATACCTAAATATATGATAACGGAATTCTTCTACATGCACTGCCGTTATGCCGTTAAGGCGTTTGTAGACTTCAGTAAGATAAAGAGGGTTTATTAACTTAAATATGTTAAACTAATGATTTGAAACATTTCGATATCGATTGCTAAATGAGTATATACAAGAAAATCGACTTTATACCTAAATATAAGATTACGAAATTCTCCCAAATGCACGTCCGTTATGCCGTTATGGCTTTAAGTTAACTTCAGTTCGTTAAAGAAGGTTTATTAACTTAGATATGTTACACCAGTTATTTGAAGCATTTTGAAATCGATTGCTTAATGCATATATACAAGAAAATCGACTTTATACCTAAATATAAGATTACGGAATTCTTCCAAATGTACATGGCTTTACATCAACTTCAATACGTTAAAAAAGGTTAATTAACTTAAATATGTTAAACTAATGATTTGAAGCATTTAGATATCGATTGCTACATATGTATATACAACAAAATTGACTTTTTACCTAAATATAAGCTTACGGAATTTTTCTAAATGCACTGCCGTTATGCCGCCATGGCTTTATGTTAACTTCAGTGCGGTAAAGAAGCTTTATTAACTTAAATATGTTAAACTTATGATTTGAAGATTTTCGAAATCGATTGCTAAATGCATATACACAACAAAATCGACTTTATACCTAAATAAAAGATTACAGAATTCTTCCAAATGCACTGCCGTTATGGCTTTATGTTAGCTTCAGTTCGTTCAAGAAGGTTTATTAACATAGATATGTTACACTAGTTACTTGAAGCATTTCGAAATCGATTGCTTAATGCATATATACAAGAAAATCGACTTTCTACCTAAATATAAGAATACGGAATTTTTCTAAATGCAATGTCGTTATGCCGTTATGGCTTTATGTTAACTTCAGTTCGTTTAAGAAGGTTTATTAACTTAGATATGTTACACTATATGTTACACACTTTATGCATTTCGATATCGATTGCTATATCAGTATGTACAAGAAAATCGACTTTATACCTAAATATAAGATTACGTAATTCTTCTAAATGCTTTGCCGTTATGCCGTTATGGCGTTTGTAGACTTCAGTAAGATAAAGAGGGTT
>JAPZAG010002215.1:0-20023 GCA_027475135.1 Bactrocera correcta | reverse complement strand
TCTTCAAATCATTAGTTTAACATATTAAGTTAATAAACATGTTTTAGCTTAATGAGGTCTACATAAAGCCTTAACGGTATAACGGCAGTGCATTTAGAAGAAATCCGTAAAGTTATAATTTTATATTTAGGTATAAAGTCGATTTTGTTGTATTTACACATTTAGCAGTCGATATCGAAATGCTTCAAACCATTAGTTTAACATATTTAAAATAATTAACCTTCTTTATCGTATTGTAGCTGATACAAACCATGGCGGCATAACGACAGTACATTTGGAAGAATTCCGTAATCTTATATTTAGGTATATGTAAAGACGATTTTCTTGTATATACACATTTAGCATTCGATATCGAAATGCTTCAAATCATTAGTTTTACATTTTCACGTTATTTATAATAAACCAGTGCATTTAGAAGAACTCCGTAATCTTATATTAAGGTATAAAGTCGATTTTCTTGTATTTACCTATTTAGCAATCGATATCGAAATGCTTCAAATCATAAGTTTAACATATTTAAGTTAATTAACCATCTTTAACGTATTGAAGGTGAAATAAAGCCATGGCGGCATAACGACAGTAATTTGGAAGAATTCCGTAATCTTATATTTAGGTATAAAGCCGATTTGCTTGTATATATGCATTTAGAAATCGATATCGAAATGCTTCAAATCATTAGTTTAACATATTTAAGTTAACAAACCTACTTTAACGAACTGAAGTTGACATAAAGCCATGGCGGATTAACGGCAGTGCATTTGGAAGAATTCCGTTATCCTATGTTTAGGTATAAAGTCAAATTTCTTGTACTAGCACATTTAGCAATCGATACCGAAATGCTTCAACTCATTAGTTTAACATATTTAAGTTAAATTACCTTGTTTAACCTACCGAAAGTGACATGAAGCCATGGCGGCATAACGGCGGTGCATGTAGAAGAATTCCGTAATTTTATATTTAGGTATAAAATCGATTTGTTGTATAAACACATTTAGCAATCGATATTGAAATGCTTCAAATCATTAGTTTAACATATTTAAGTTAATAAACTTTCTTCGAAGAACTGAAGTTGGCATAAAAGCATAGCGGCATAAAAGCATGGCGGCATTACGGCAGTGCTGGTAGAAGAATTCCGTTATCTTATATTCAGGTATAAAGTCGATTTTCTTGTATATACACATTTTGCAATCGATATCGAAATGCTTCAAATCATTAGTTTAACATGTTTAAGTTAATTAACCATCTTTAACGAATTGAAGGTGAAATAAAGCCATGGCGGCATAACGACAGTAATTTGGAAGAATTCCGCAATCTTATATTTAGGTATAAAGCCGATTTGCTTGTATATATGCATTTAGAAATCGATATCAAAATGATTCAAATCATTAGTTTAACATATTTAAGTTAACAAAGCTTCTTTAAAGAACTGAAGTTGACATAAAGCCATGGCGGATTAACGGCAGTGAATTTGGAAGAATTCCGTTATCCTATGTTTAGGTATAAAGTCAAGTTTCTTGTACTAGCACATTTAGCAATCGTTATCGAAATGCTTCAAATCATTAGTTTAACATATTTAAGTTAAATTACCTTCTTTAACCTACCGAAGGTGACATGAAGCCATGGCGGCGTAACGGCAGTGCATGTAGAAGAATTCCGTAATTTTATATTTAGGTATAAAATATATTTGTTGTATAAACACATCGAGCAATCGATATCGAAATGCTTCAAATCATTAGTTTAACATATTTAAGTTAGTTAACCCTATTTATCTTCCTGAAGGCTACATCAAGCCTTAACGGCATAACGGCAGTGCATTTAGAAGAATTACGTAATCTTATATTTAGGTATAATCTTATATTTAGATATAAAGTCGATATATATATCGAAATGTTTCAAATCATTATTTTAACATATTTAAGTTAATAAGCCTTCTTTAACGCACTTAAGTAACATAAAGCCATGGCGGTATAACGCCAGTGCATGTAGAAGGATTCCGTAATCTTATGTTTAGGTATAAATCGATTTTTTTGTATATAAACATTTAGCAATCGATATCGAGATGCTTCAACTCATTAGTTTAACATATTTAAGTTAATAAACTTTCTTCGAAGAACTGAAGTTGGCATAAAAGCATAGCGGCATAAAAGCATGGCGGCATTACGGCAGTGCATATAGAAGAATTCCGTTATCTTATATTTAGTTATAAAGTCGATTTTCTTGTATATACACATTTAGTAATCGATATCGAAATGCTTCAAATCATTAGTTTAACATATTAAAGTTAATAAACCTTCTTTAACGCACTGAAGTCTACATAAAGCCTTGAACGGTATAACTGCAGTAATTTGGAAGAATTCCGTATCTATTTAGGTATAAAGCAATTTCTTGTATACATTTAGAATCGATATCAATGTTCAAATCATTAGTTTAACATATTTAAGTTAATACCGTCTTTAACTGAAGTGACATAAGCCATGCGGATAACGGCAGTGATTGAAGAATTCCGTATTATGTTTAGGTATAAATAATTTCTTGTATACAATTTAGCAATCGATATCGAAATGCTTCAAATCATTAGTTTAACATATTAAGTTAAGTTACTTTTACTTCGAGGTACATAAGCCTTACGGTTAACGGCAGTGCATAGAAGAATTCGTGAATTTATATTTAGGTATATCTTTTTTGTATAACATAAATATCGAAATGCTTCAAACATTAGTTAACATATTTAATTAATAACCTTTTTACGCTGAGTTACAACCTGGCATAACGCAGTCATTGAAGGATTCGTAATCTTATTTTAGGTATAAGAATTCTTGTATATACACATATGATATCGAATGTCAAATATTAGTTATACTTTTTAGTAATTAAATAAACCATTGCATTTAGAAGAATTCCGTATCTTATTTAGTATAAATCGATTTTTTGTATTACCATTTAGAATCGATATCGAAATGCTTCAAATCATTAGTTTAACATATTAAGTTAATAAACCTTCTTTAAGATGAATGATAAAGCTACGGATAACGCAGTATGAAGAATTCCGTATCTTATATAGTATAAACGATTTTCTTGTATTACATTAGAATCGATATCGAAATGCTTCAAATCATTAGTTTAACATATTTAAGTTAAAAAACCTTCTTTAACGAACTGAAGTTACATAAAGCCTGCGGATAACGGCAGTGCATTTGGAAGAATTCGTTATCCTATGTTAGGTATAAAGTCATTTCTTGTATTAGCACATTAGCAATCGATACGAAATGCTTCAAATCATTAGTTTAACATATTTAGGTTAAATACCTTCTTTAACACCGAAGTGACATAAGCCATGGCGGATAACGGCGTGCATTTAGAAGAATTCCATAATCTTATATTAAAGTACAAATTCGATTTTCTTGCATATACTCATTTAGCAATCGATATAGAAATGCTTCAAAATATTAGTTTAACATATTTAAGTTAATAAACCTTCTTCAACGAACTGAAGTTGGCATAAAGACATTGCGGCATAACGGCAGTGCATGTAGAAGAATTCCGTTATCTTATATTAATGTATAAAGTCGATTTTCTTGTATTTACATATTTAGCAATCGATATCGAAATGCTTCAACTTATTAGTTTAACATATTTAAGTTAATAAACCTTCTTCAACGAACTGAAGTTGGCATAAAGCCATGGCGGCATAACGGCAGTGCATGTAGAAGAATTCCGTTATCTTATATTTAGGTATAAAGTCGATTTTGTTGTATATACACATTTAGAAAATCGACATCGAAATGCTTGAAATCATTTGGTTAACATATTTAAGTTAATAAACCATCTTTAACGTATTGAAGGTGATATAAAGCCATGGCGGCATAACGACAGTACATTTGGAAGAATTCCGTTAACCTATGTTTAGGTATAAAGTCAGGTTTCTTGTGTTAGCACATTTAGCAATCGATATCGAAATGCTTCAAATCATTAGTTTTACATTTTCAAGTTTTTTATAATAAACCTTCTTTAACGCACTGAAGTCTACATAAAGCCATGGTGGATTAACGGCAGTGCATTTGGAAGAATTTCGTTATCCTATGTTTAGGTATAAAGTCAAGTTTCTTGTATCTACATATTTAGCAATCGATATCAAAATACTTCAAATCATTAGTTTAACATATTTAAGTTAAATTACCTTCTTTAACCTACCGAAGGTGGCATGAAGCCATGGCGGCATAACGGCAGTGCATTTAGAAGAATTTCATAATCTTATATTTAGGTACAAAGTCGATTTTCTTGTATATACTCATTTAGTAAGCGATATCGAAATGTTTCAAATCATTAGTTTAACATATTTAAGTTAGTTAACCTTCTTTAACATATTGAAGTTGATATAAAGCCATGGCGGCATAACGGCAGTGCATTTAGAAGAATTCCGTTATCTTATATTTAGGTATAAATTCGATTTTCTTGTATATACATATTTAGTAATCGATATCGAAATGTTTCAAATCATTAGTTTAATATATTTAAGTTAGTTAACCTTCTTTAACATATTGAAGTTGATATAAAGCCATGGCGGCATAACGGCAGTGCATGTAGAAGAATTCCGTAATCTTATATTCAGGTATAAAGTCGATTTTCTTGTATATACACCTTTTGTCAATCGATATCGAAATGCTTCAAATAACTGGTTTAACATATTTAAGTTAATTAACCTTCTTTATCTTGCTGAAGTTTACATAAAGCCATAACGGCATAACGGCAGTATATTTTTATGAATTCCGTTATCTTATATTTAGGTATAAAGTCGATTTTTTTGTACAAACACATTTAGCAATCGATATCGAAATGCTTCAAATCATTAGTTAAACATATTTAAGTTACTTAACCCTCCTTTTCTTACTGAAGTCTGCAAAAGCCTTAACTGCATAACGGCAGTGCATTTAGAAGAATTACGTAATCTTATATTTAGGTATGAATTCGATTTTCTTGTACATTAGATTATTAGATTAGATTATTATTAATTGAGGTAATGCACCGCGACCTAGGGTCTATTGTGCCCTCTCCTATATCACATGACCTCACAGAGCCCCAGCAGCCTGAACAGTTCCAGTAGTTTGCCGGGCTCAAGCGAGGTTATGTGATCCCTGCTGATATACACTGAATCCAGGGCCTTAAGCCTTTTCCCACAGATTGCTGTGCAATCCTGGATAAGGTGTGCTGGTGTCTCCTGTTCCAGGTCGCAGAACCGGCAGTTGGCACAGGAGACCATGCCCATGTTGGACAGGTGCTTCCTGAGCTTGCAGTGGCCGGTGTATATTGCGACGAGGAGACGGAATTTCTCGCGAGGTAGGTTAATTAATTTTTTAAACCTGGAGAGATTATACCCTCCCAGGGGCAGCTTAGCGTGGCGCATACCTGCTGCCTGCCGCCAGTGCCGCTCTCTATCCTCTCTTTCCTCCGTGCGGAGCAGCTCCTTGAGAGTGTGGGGTCCTACCGCTATGTATGGCTCTGGTCCCAACATCTTGGATGCTGCTGCCGTGCGTGCCAGCTCGTCAGCCTTCTCATTACCTTCTACTCCTTTGTGCCCTGGTACCCAGATTAGATGTACCCGATTGCACAGGGACAGGCGGTTTAGCCTTTCTACACATTCCTCGACTAAAAGCGATTTGGTCTCGTATGATAGGATCGCTTTTAGTGCCGCTTGACTATCACTGAGAATAGCTATGCGCTGGTTGCCATAGTTGCGGCTGAGGTTTACTTCCGCGCACTGACTGATGGCAAAAACTTCAGCCTGGAAGATACTTGGGAAGCTGCCCATGGGTATGGACAGCTTAGTACGCGGTCCCGCGATACCTGCCCCAATACCGTCCGGCGTTTTTGAGCCATCAGTGTACCACTGAATGGTACTTTCTTCCAGCAGCTTTTCCAGAGTGGAGTCATTCCACTCCATCTTGCTGCCTAGAGTTACTGTGAAGTTCTTTTTGAGATTAATTTTCTTAGTTGTACCATCTCGCGGGAGGAGGGCTAGCGGTGTGCTCTCCGCTAGGGCGTCCATCTGTTTAGAGGACATGATCTTCCCTATTCCACAGCCTTCTGCTGACATCAGCAGCATGGTGTGCTTTGCTGATATCTTGATCACCTGATGAAGCGGTGTTAGCTCTAGCAAGACTTCCAGTGCCACAGTGGGACATGTGCGCATTGCCCCTGAAGCACAGACACATGCAAGTCTTTGCAGCTTTGACAGTCTTCCTATCACTGAAGACTGCGTAGCTTTGGTGGCCCAAGCAACTGCTCCATAGGTGACGATAGGCCTTACTATCATGGTATACAGCCATCTGATGATGCTTGGCTTGCATCCCCATGATCTGCCGGCTAGGCGTCTACAAATCATTAGCGCTCTAGTTGCCTTGGATACAGTTAAGTCCAAATGCCTACTCCATTTTAACTGTGAGTCTAAGATGAGGCCGAGGAATTTGACCTCCTTAGACATTTCCACCTCTGTGCCTCCGATTGTAAGGGGTCTCAGGCCCGGAAGAGATCTCCGCTTAGTGAATGGGATCACGGTGGTCTTCGCTGGGTTGATGTTAAGCCCTACCGTGTTGCACCATCCCTTTGCCAAGTTTAGGCCCCTTTGAACAATGTCACAGAGAGTGTTTTCAAATTTGCCTCTTGCCATTATGACGATGTCGTCCGCGTACCCTAGGCAGCGGATTCCATTGCTTGTGAGTAACTCGAGTAATTCGTCTACAATCAGGCTCCATAGCAGAGGGGATAGTACTCCGCCCTGAGGGCAGCCCCTTGTGGTGCCAAGACGAATCTTACTTTCTCCCACTATTGTTTCTGCTACCCTAGTGCGCAGAAGGGTTTCAATCCATCTGCGTATCGGAAGGGGTACACTCCTTCTCTCGAGTGCCTTAATCACGCTTGTATGAGACGCATTGTCGAAGGCACCCTCAATGTCAAGAAAGGCGCAGATCGCTACCTCGCCATTGACCAGCGAATCCTGCAGGTCAGACGTGAGTTGGTACAGAGCAGTATTCGTTGATCTCCCCGCTCTGTACGCATATTGTCTGGCATGCAGGGGTGCGACTTTTAGCGCTTCCGATCTTATGTGGTTATCTATTACTTTTTCCATCCCCTTTAGAAAGAAGGACGTTAGACTTATGGGCCGAAATGATTTTGCTAACGAATAGTCTCTTCTTCCTATCTTGGGAATGAAAATTACTTTGGCAATTCTCCAAGGCTCGGGAATATACGACATTGCCAGGCTGTCTCTCATCAGCCCCAGCAGGTGTGGTAGGAGAATGTCGATACCTTGCTGCAAGAGGGCTGGGAAGACGCCATCCACTCCCGGTGACTTGTAGCTCGAAAAGGAGGCCAGTGCCCACCTGACTGAGTCTGCAGTGAACAGGTTCCTTGCAGTCAGCCAGTCTGAGCGATCCGGCCTACGCATGACCGAAGCTGGGGTTAGGTCAGCTTGAACAGTCTCCGGGAAGTGCGTTTGTAGGAGTGTTTCCGCCCTCTCCTCTGCACTTGTCGTATAGGTCCCGTCCTGTCTCTTTAGGGATAGTACTGTGTCCATCTTACCCTTCGACAACGCCTTGTGCAGTCTGGCTGCCTCCGGGGTCGAGGAGACGCTCTCACAGAATTTCCTGAAACTGTTTGACTTGGCAAGCCTAATCTCCTTGTTGTAGATTGTTAGCTGCCGCTTGTATTCTTCCCAGCTACCCGTGCGCTTGGCTTTATTAAACAGCTTGCGCACCCTAAGTCTAAGAAATGAGAGTTTACTGGACCACCAGGGGCAGATTTGTTTGCTGGTGGTCGCTTTCAGTGGACAGGCACAATGGTAGGCGTCCACAATGGATTGGTTTATGGCACTTAGTCTGCTCTCCAGCCCAACTGTGGTGGACCTACCATCCGCTTGCTCCACTTCACTTAGGTTCCTACTTAGATTCTCTCTGAAGATACCCCAATTTGTATTTCTTGGGGTACGAGTCGGAGGTCGGTCCCCGATTGTCACCCTCAGAACAAAGCGGATGATCCTGTGATCCGACAGTGAGGGTTCTTTAGAAACCCGCCACTGTGAGATCAGACCAATCACGCTGTCGTTGCTCAGGGTAACATCTAGGACCTCACTCCGAATACTTGTTACGAAGGTTGGCTCGCAACCTACGTTCTCTATATTAATATTATTGCTAAGTATAAATTCTAAAAGTGACTCACCCCTCACGTTGCAATCCGTGCTGCCCCATTCTGTGTGATGCGCGTTGGCATCGCAACCTATGATTAGGGGCAGATTGTTTGCCTTACAGTGCTCCACCAGTTTAAGAATCAATGGGGGGGGTGCCGTGGCTGTTTCTCCCGGAAAATATCCTGACGCAAGGACGAAGTCCGATCCTTCCTTGTCCTTTATCTGCACAGCCACCAGATCTTGCGTTAGAAACTCTGAAATACAGAAGAAGTTTATATCGTCTCTAACGACTAAACAGGAACGGGGTCTCTCGCTGGAGAGATCCCAGACTACCTTGCTTTTTCTTGTGTTGAGGCCTCTTACCTCTCCTCTGACCACCCAAGGCTCCTGGATTAGGAGGATGCCCAGGTTATCCGAAATGAACCTCCTCACGATGACCGCCGAGGCTGCCGATGCGTGATGGAGGTTCACCTGGGCCACCTCTATACCGGTACTGGAGATTATGGTAGGGGTTCGACGAGAGACAGGTCCTCGTCTTCAATCTCTCCATCGACCTGCATCTCCAGCCCTTCCAGAAGCTCTTGGGTGGACGGCATCACACCTTCCTGCGCTGTGGTGATCCCGTTTCCACTGCTCACGTCTGCGGCGGTGGTCGCAACCTGCCCAGCCGAGATTTGGTCGTTGGGGGACTCGTCTTGCTCACCCGAAACCACGGCGGCAGTCGCTTCAGGCACGACTGGGCGGGTTATGGGTGGAGCTGGTGTTGCGGTCGTCCCCGTTGGAGGTTCTTGGCTCGTGGTCGTAGCCTTGGGCCTACATGGCCTCACCACAATCTTGCCGAAGCGGAAGTTCAGCCTGTATCCTTTCTGCTTAATGTACGTGTATGATACGTCGTCCATCGTAATGTTGAGGTTCCAACCGGAACCTTCAACACTGCTTGCTACGACCTTCCACGCTGAGGTACTCAAACCTTCATTCTGGTTTCTCACCAGATTGAGCGCGAAGTCATAGCTCTTGTCTGCACTCCTGGGAAAGAACGCCACCATACTGTGCAGTTGCGGAATTTCCTCTCCTCTTCTGACACACAGGGCCGGACCCTCCCAGCCCTCTAGCCTCGGCGTGATATTCTTCAGCCAGGTGGCCGACTTTTCATCCTGGCAGTCGACCAGCAGCATGCCGCCTTTGAAAAAGATGCCATCAAAGGCACCGGTATAGCCGACGCCGATGGTTAGGGCATTGACTAGACAGTCTTGGAGAGCCGTCAGCTGCTCAGACCCTAGTGCCTCCGCAGGGTAGTTGCTGGGCAGCACTGCCATCCGTATGTTGCTGACGGCCTCCGAGTATTTGCGGCTCGTGGTCTTCATCAGCTGCTGGTTGGGGTTAGGGCGTTTTCCACCGGCTCCCTGTGGTCTGTCTTCCCGTATTCTCTTGGGCAATGGTGGCTCCTGAGGTGTTATCTGGACGCTCTTCCGTTTCTCCATCCGACTGGGTTCCTCTTGGGGTGCTGGCCTTGCTACAATTCGCCCCTCCGCTTGGGCTGCTTGAGCTCGGCGGCGCCTCCGGTTCCTGCGTCTAGTTGCAGACGAACCGCCATTGGTACCTACACGTCGTGTATTGCTTGGAGAGGGGATGTTCCCACTGCTCCTATTCAAGGCCCGCTTCTCGGCTGACTCCGGCGTCATGCCATCCTCAAGGAACCTCAGGTACCACTTTAGAGTGGCCCCACTCATTCCAGCTCTACGCGGGTCGTCGTGGCCTCCTGGCCGTCCTGGCTCCGGGGTACATGGGACGTTCCCTCGTTGTCTTCTCCTTTTTCGTTCTCCCCTCGATTCCACTTTCGTGAAACCACCCTCCTGTCCGCAGTCGATCCTGCTCGAGGGGGTTGCGGGGGCAGCGCTTGCGCGATTTTCAGTGGTTGACACACTGCGCTGAGTGCCGCTGCAGGAGGGCACATCGTCGTCATCACGTGCGTACTCCTCAAAGAGTGCACGTTTATCTGGCGACAATGCATCCAAAAAGCTAGGCTTCCGTCCAACTCCTGGGCCACTCCTGCGAGCGGCACTGGTGCCGCTGCTGCTGCTGGCTATTGTTGTAGATGTTGTTGTTGTTGTTGTTTGTTGTTGTTGTTGCTGTTTTTGTTGTTGTTGTCGGATCATCTTTTTCGTACGACCGTTTGGCCCGTGTTGTGAGCCTCCCGGTCTAATTTTGGAAAGGGGAAGCTGAAAGTCCGCTGCGCCAGAGCCCCTTGACGCAGTAAGGCCACCGTTACTTCCCAAGGCGGCCCGGTATTGGGAAGGCTCCGTGCGAATACAGCCGAATTTACCTCCTGGCTGCAAATCATCCAATGGGCACGGGTCGCATAACACCCTGGATTAGGAGGTGGTAGCTCTTGGTCGCCGCGCACATGCAGCCTCTGCCAGCCCTCAGGAGAGATGCTATGCGGCATCTCTCTTGGTGGTTGGGAGATGCTGTGCTGCGCTGCGGTTTAAGCCCCTGCACCACGTCAAGGTGCCTACCATTCGCAGGAGTACATACTCATTTAGCAATCGATATCGAAATGCTTCAAATCATTAGTTTAACATATTAAAGTTAATAAACCTTCTTTAACGTATTGAAGGTGACACAAAGCCATGGCGGCATAACGACAGTACATTTGGGACAATTCCATAATCTTATATTTAGGTATAAAGTCGATTTTCTTGTATATGCACATTTAGCAATCGATGCCGATATGCTTCACATCATAAGTTTAACAGATTTAAGTTAATTAATCCTCTTTATCTTACTGAAGTCTACAAAAGCCTTAATGGCATAACGACAGTGCATTTGGAAGAGTTCCGTAATCTTATATTTAGGTATAAAGTCGATTTTGTTCAATATATGCATTTAGCAATCGATATCGAAATGCTTCAAATCATTAGTTTAACATATGTAAGTTAATAAACCTTCTTTAACCTACCGAAGGTGACATGAAGCCATGGCGGCATAACGGCAGTGCATTTAGAAGAATTCCATAATCTTATATTAAAGTACAAAGTCGATTTTCTTGTATATACTCATTTAGCAATCGATATCGAAATGCTTCAAAATATTAGTTTAACATATTAAAGTTAATAAACCTTCTTCAACGAACTGAAGTTGGCATAAAGCCATGGCGGCATAACGGCAGTGCATGTAGAAGAATTCCGTTATCTTATATTAAGGTATAAAGTCGATTTTCTTGTATTTACATATTTAGCAATCGATATCGAAATGCTTCAACTTATTAGTTTAACATATTTAAGTTAATAAACCTTCTTCAACGAACTGAAGTTGGCATAAAGCCATGGCGGCATAACGGCAGTGCATTTAGAAGAATTCCGTTATCTTATATTTAGGTATAAATTCGATTTTCTTGTATATACACATTTAGTAATCGATATCGAAATGTTTCAAATCATTAGTTTAATATATTTAAGTTAGTTAACCTTCTTTAACATATTGAAGTTGATATAAAGCCATGGCGGCATAACGGCAGTGCATGTAGAAGAATTCCGTTATCTTATATTTAGGTATAAAGTCGATTTTGTTGTATATACACATTTAGAAAATCGATATCGAAATGCTTCAAATCATTTGGTTAACATATTTAAGTTAATAAACCATCTTTAACGTATTGAAGGTGATATAAAGCCATATCGGCATAACGACAGTACATTTGGAAGAATTCCGTTAACCTATGTTTAGGTATAAAGTCAGGTTTCTTGTGTTAGCACATTTAGCAATCGATATCGAAATGCTTCAAATCATTAGTTTTACATTTTCAAGTTTTTATAATAAACCTTCTTTAACGCACTGAAGTCTACATAAAGCCATGGCGGATTAACGGCAGTGCATTTGGAAGAATTCCGTTATCCTATGTTTAGGTATTAAGTCAAGTTTCTTGTATCTACATATTTACCAATCGATATCGAAATGCTTCAAATCATTAGTTTAACATATTTACGTTAAATTACCTTCTTTAACCTACCGAAGGTGACATGAAGCCATGGCGGCATAACGAAAGTGCATTTAGAAGAATTCCATAATCCTATATTTAGGTACAAAGTCGATTTTCTTGTATATACTCATTTAGCAATCGATATCGAAATGCTTCAAAATATTAGTTTAACATATTTAAGTTAATTAACCCTCTTTTTCATACTGAAGTCTACAAAAGCCTTAACGGCATAACGGCAGTGCGTTTAGAAGAATTCCGTTATCTTATATTTAGGTATAAATTCGATTTTCTTGTATATACACATTTAGTAAGCGATATCGAAATGTTTCAAATCATTAGTTTAACATATTTAAGTTAGTTAACCTTCTTTAACATATTGAAGTTGATATAAAGCTATGGCGGCATAACGGCAGTGCATGTAGAAGAATTCCGTAATCTTATTTTCAGGTATAAAGTCGATTTTCTTGTATACACACGTTTAGCTATCGATATCGAAATGCTTCAAATCATTAGTTTAACATATTAAGTTAATAAACATTTTTTAGCTTAATGAGGTCTACATAAAGCCTTAACGGTATAACGGCAGTGCATTTAGAAGAAATCCGTAATGTTATAATTTTATATTTAGGTATTAAGTCGATTTTGTTGTATTTACACATTTAGCAGTCGATACCGAAATGCTTCAAACCATTAGTTTAACATATTTAAAATAATTAACCTTCTTTAGCGTATTGTAGTTGATACAAACCCTGGCGGCATAACGACAGTACATTTGGAAGATTTCCGTAATCTTATATTTAGGTATATGTGAAGTCGATTTTCTTGTATATACACATTTAGCAATCGATATCGAAATGCTTCAAATCATTAGTTTTACATTTTCAAGTTATTTATAATAAACCTTCTTTAACACACTGAAGTCTACACAAAGCCTTAACGGTATAACTGCAGTGCATTTAGAAGAATTCCGTAATCTTATATTAAGGTATAAAGTCGATTTTCTTGTATTTACATAATTAGCAATCGATATCGAAATGCTTCAAATCATTAGTTTAACATATTTAAGTTACTTAACCCTCTTTTTCTTACTGAAGTCTGCAAAAGCCTTAACGGCATAACGGCAGTGCATTTAGAAGAATTACGTAAACTTATATTTAGGTTTGAATTCGATTTTCTTGTACATACTCATTTAGCAATCGATATCGAAATGCTTCAAATCATTAGTTTAACATATTTAAGTTAATTAACCCTATTTATCTTCCTGAAGTCTACATCAAGCCTTAACGGCATAACGGCAGTGCATTTAGAAGAATTACGTAATCTTATATTTAGGTATAAATTCGATTTTCTTGTACATACTCATTTAGCAATCGATATCGAAATGCTTCAAATCATTAGTTTAACATATTTAAGTTAATTAACCTTCTTTATCTTACTGAAGATTACATAAAGCCATAACGGCATAACGGCAGTGCATTTGGAAGAATTCCGTAGACTTATGTTTAGGCTTAAAGTCGATTTCCTTGTACATACACATTTTGCAATCGATATCGAAATGCTTCAAATAACTGGTTTAACATATTTAAGTTAATTAACCTTCTTTATCTTACTGAAGTTTACATAAAGCCATAACGGCATAACGGCAGTATATTTATATGAATTCCGTTATCTTATATTTAGGTATAATGTCGATTTTTTTGTACAAACACATTTAGCAGTCGATATCGAAATGCTTGAAATCATTACTTAAACATATTTAAGTTACTTAACCCTCTTTTTCTTACTGAAGCCTGCAAAAGCCTTAACGGCATAACGGCAGTGCATTTAGAAGAATTACGTAATCTTGTATTTAGGTATGAATTCGATTTTCTTGTACATACTCATTTAGCAACCGATATCGAAATGCTTCAAATCATTAGTTTAACATATTTAAGTTAATAAACCTTCTTTAACGTATTGAAGGTGATACAAAGCCATGGCGGCATAACGGCAGTGCATTTAGAAGAATTCCATAATCTTATATTTAGGTACAAAGTCGATTTTCTTGTATATACTCATTTAGCAATCGATATCGAAATGCTTCAAAATATTAGTTTAGCATATTTAAGTTAATTAACCCTCTTTTTCATACTGAAGTCTACAAAAGCCTTAATGGCATAACGACAGTGCATTTGGAAGAGTTCCGTAATCTTATATTTAGGTATAAAGTCGATTTTGTTCAATATACGCATTTAGCAATCGATATCGAAATGCTTCAAATCATTTGTTTAACATATTTAAGTTAATAAACCTTCTTTAACTCACTGAAGTCTTCATAACGCCTTAACGGCATAACGGCAGTGCATTTAGAAGAATTATGTTATATTATATTTAGGTATAAATTCGACTTTCTTGTATATATTCATTTAGCAAGCGATATCAAAATGCTGCAAACCATTAGTTTAACATATTAAAAATAATTAACCTTCTTTAACGTATTGAAGTTTGTACAAAGCCTTGGCGGCATAATAACAGTACATTTGGAAGAATTCCGAAAATCTTTTAGTTAGGTATAAAGTCGATTTTCTTGTACATACACATTTAGCAATCGATATCGAAATGCTTCAAATCATTAGTTTAACATATTTAAGTTATTAAACCTTCTTTAACGCACTGAAGTCTACATAAATTGTTAACGGTATAACGACAGTGCATCCAGAAGAATTCCGTTATTTTATATTTAGGTATAAATTCGATTTTCTAGTATATACACATTTAGCAAGCGATATCGAAATGCTTCAAATCATTAGTTTAACATATTTAAGTTATTAAACCTTCTTTAACGCACTGAAGTCTACATAAAGTGTTAACGGCAGTGCATTTAGAAGAATTAAGTTATCTTATATTTAGGTATAAATTCGACTTTCTTGTATATATTCATTTAGCAAGCGATATCGAAATGCTTCAAACCATTAGTTTAACATATTTAAAATAATTAACCTTCTTTAACGTATTGAAGTTAATACAAAGCCATGGCGGCATAATGACAGTAGGATTGGAAGAATTCCGTAATCTTATATTTAGGCATATAAGTCGATTTTCTTGTACATACACATTTTGCAATCGATATCGAAATGATTCAAATAACTGGTTTAGCATATTTAAGTTAATTAACCTTCTTTATCTTACTGAAGTTTACATAAAGCCATAACGGCATAACGGCATGTATATTTATATGAATTCCGTTATCTTATATTTAGATATAAAGTCGATATATATATCGAAATGTTTCAAATCATTATTTTAACATATTTAAGTTAATAAGCCTTCTTTAACGCACTTAAGTTAACATAAAGCCATGGCGGTATATACGGCAGTGCATGTAGAAGAATTCCGTAATCTTATGTTTAGGTATAAATTCGATTTTGTTGTATATACACATTTAGCAATCGATATCGAGATGCTTCAACTCATTAGTTTAACATATTTAAGTAAATAAACTTTCTTCGAAGAACTGAAGTTGGCATAAAAGCATGGCGGCATTATGGCAGTGCATGTAGAAGAATTCCGTTATCCTATATTTACGTTATAAAGTCGATTTCCTTGTATATACACATTTTAGTAATCGATATCGAAATGCTACAAATCATTAGTTTAACATATTAAAGTTAATAAACCTTCTTTAACGCACTGAAGTCTACATAAAGCTTTAACGGTATAACTGCAGTGCATTTAGTAGAATTCCGTAATCTTATATTAAGGTATAAAGTCGATTTTCTTGTATTTACATATTTAGCAATCGATATCGAAATGCTTCAAATCATTAGTTTAACATATTTAAGATAAATTACCTTCGTTAACCTACCGAAGGTGACATGAAGCCATGGCGGCATAACGGCAGTGCATTTAGAAGAATTCCATAATCTTATATTTAGGTACAAAGTCGATTTTCTTGTATATACTCATTTAGCAATCGATATCGAAATGCTTCAAAATATTAGTTTAGCATATTTAAGTTAATTAACCTCTTTTTCATACTGAAGTCTACAAAAGCCTTAACGGCATAACGGGAGTGCATTGTAGAAGAATTCCGTTACCTTTAATTTAGGTATAAAGTCGATATTGTTGTACATACACAATTAGCAATCGATATCGAAATGCTTCAAATCATTAGTTTTACATTTTCAAGTTATTTATAATAAACTTTCTTTAACGCACTGAAGTTTACATAAAGCCTTCACGGTATAACTGCAGTGCATTTAAAAGAATTCCGTAATCTTATATTTAGGTACAAAGTCGATTTTCTTGTATTTACATATTTAGCAATCGATATCGAAATGCTTCAAATCATAAGTTTAACATATTTAAGTTAATTATTCCCCTCTATCTTACTGAAGTCTACATAAAGCCTTAACGGCATAACGGCAGTGCGTTTAGAAGAATTCCGTTATCTTATATTTAGGTATAAATTCTATTTTCTTGTATATACACATTTAGTAAGCGATATCGAAATGTTTCAAATCATTAGTTTAACATATTTAAGTTAGTTAACCTTCTTTAACATATTGAAGTTGATATAAAGCCATGGCGGCATAACGGCAGTGCATGTAGAAGAATTCCGTAATCCTATATTCAGGTATAAAGTCGATTTTCTTGTATATACACATTTAGCTATCGATATCAAAATGCTTCAAATCATTAGTTTAACATATTAAGTTAATAAACATTTTTTAGCTTAATGAGGTCTACATAAAGCCTTAACGGTATAACGGCAGTGCATTTAGAAGAATCCGTAATGTTATAATTTTATATTTAGGTATAAAGTCGATTTTGTTGTATTTACACATTTAGCTGTCGATACCGAAATGCTTCAAACCATTAGTTTAACATATTTAAAATAATTAACCTTCTTTAGCGTATTGTAGTTGATACCAACCCTGGCGGCATAACGACAGTACATTTGGAAGAATTCCGTTATCTTATATTTAGGTATATGAAAAGTCGATTTTCTTGTATATACACATTTAGCAATCGATATCGAAATGCTTCAAATCATTAGTTTTACATTTTCAAGTTATTTATAATAAACCTTCTTTAACACACTGAAGTCTACACAAAGCCTTAACGGTATAACTGCAGTGCATTTAGAAGAATTCCGTAATCTTATATTTAGGTATAAAGTCGATTTTGTTGTATTTACACATTTAGCTATCGATATCGAAATGCTTCAAATCATTAGTTTAACATATTTAAGTTAATTAACCTTCTTTAACGTATTGAAGTTGATTTAAAGCCATAACGGCAGTGCATTTGGAAGAATTCCGTAATCTTATATTTAGGTATAAAGTCGATTTTCTTTTATATACACATTTAGATATCGATATCGAAATGCTTCAAATCATTAGTTTAACATATTTAAGTTAATAACCCTTCTCTAACGCACTGAAGATAACATAAAGCCATGGCGGTATAACGGCAGTGCATGTAGAAGAATTCCGTTATCCTATATTTAGTTATAAAGTCGATTTCTTTGTATATACATATTTCGCAAGCGATATCGAAATGTTTCAAATCATTATTTTAACATATTTAAGTTAATAACCCTTCTCTAACGCACTGAAGTTAACATAAAGCCATGGCGGTATAACGGCAGTGCATGTAGAAGAATTCCGTAATCTTATATTTAGGTATAAATTCGATTTTGTTGTATATACCCATTTAGCAATCGATATCGAAATGCTTCAAATCATTAGTTTAACATATTTAAGTTAATTAACCTTCTTTATCTTATTGAAGATTACATAAAGCCATAACGGCATAACGGCAGTGCATTTGGAAGAATTCCGTAGACTTATATTTAGGCTTAAAGTCGATTTCCTTGTACATACACATTTTGCAATCGATATCGAAATGCTTCAAATAACTGGTTTAACATATTTAAGTTAATTAACCTTCTTTATCTTACTGAAGTTTACATAAAGCCATAATGGCATAACGGCAGTATATTTATATGAACTCCGTTATCTTATAATTAGGTATAAAGTCAATTTTTTTGTACAAACACATTTAGCAATCGATATCGAAATGCTTCAAATCATTAGTTAAACATATTTAAGTTACTTAACCCTCTTTTTCTTACTGAAGTCTGCAAAAGCCTTATCGTCATAACGGCAGTGCATTTAGAAGAATTACGTAATCTTATATTTAGGTATGAATTCGATTTTCTTGTACATAATCATTTAGCAATCGATATCGAAATGCTTCAAGTCATTAGTTTAACATATTTAAGTTAATAAACCTTCTTTAACGTATTGAAGGTGATACAAAGCCATGGCGGCATAACGACAGTACATTTGGGACAATTCCATAATCTTATATTTAGGTATAATGTCGATTTTTTTGTATATACACATTTAGCAATCGATGCCGATATGCTTCACATCATAAGTTTAACAGATTTAAGTTAATTAATCCTCTTTATCTTACTGAAGTCTAAGAAAGCCTTAACGGCATAACGGCAGTGCATTTGGAAGAGTTCCGTAATCTTATATTTAGGTATAAAGTCGATTTTGTTCAATATACGCATTTAGCAATCGATATCGAAATGCTTCAAATCATTAGTTTAACATATTTAAGTTAACAAACCTTCTTTAACGGACTGAAGTTGACATAAAGCCATGGCGGATTAACGGCAGTGCATTTGGAAGAATTCCGTTATCCTATGTTTGGGTATAAAGTCGATTTTCTTGTATATACTCATTTGGCAATAGATATCGAAATGCTTCAAAACATTAGTTTAGCATATTTAAATTAATTAACCCTCTTTTTCATACTGAAGTCTACAAAAGCCTTAACGGCATAACGGCAGTGCATGTAGAATAATTCCGTTATCTTTTATTTAGGTATAAAGTCGATTTTCTTGTATATACACATTTAACAATCGATATCGAAATGCTTCAAACCATTAGTTTTACATTTTCAAGTTATTTATAATAAACCTTCTTTAACACACTGAAGTCTACATAAAGCCTTAACGGTATAACTGCAGTGCATTTAGAAAAATTTTCCGTAGTCTTATATTCAGGTACAAAGTCGATTTTCTTGTATTTACATATTTAGCAATCGATATCGAAATGCTTCAAATCATAAGTTTAACATATTTAAGTAAATTATTCCCCTCTATCTTACTGAAGTCTACATAAAGCCTTAACGGCATAACGGCAGTGCGTTTAGAAGAAATCCGTTGTTTTATATTTAAGTATAAATTCGATTTTCTTTTATATACACATTTAGCAAGCGATATCGAAATGCTTCAAATCATTAGTTTAACATATTTAAGTTAATTAACCTTCTTTAACGTACTGAAGTTGATTTAAAGCCATAACGGCAGTGCATTTGGAAGAATTCCGTAATCTTATATTTAGGTATAAAGTCGATTTTCTTTTATATACACATTTAGATATCGAAATGCTTCAAATCATTAGTTTAACCAATTAAGTTAATAAACATTTTTTAGCTTACTGAATTTTACATAAAGCCTTAGCGGTATAACGGCAGTGCATTTAGAAGAATTCCGTAATGTTATAATTTTATATTTAGGTATAAATTCAATTTTCTTGTATATACACATTTAGCAAGCGATATCGAAATGCTTCAAATCATTAGTTTAACATACTTAAGTTAATTAACCTTCTTTAACGTATTGAGTTGATAAAAGCCATCGGCATAAGGGCAGTCGTTTGGAAGAATTCCGTAGCCTTATATTTAGGTATAAAGTAGATTTTCTTGTACATACACATTTAGATATCGATATCGAAATGCTTCAAATATGTTAAACCCAATTAAGTTAATAAACTTTTTAACGAACTAAAAATTATATAAGGCAT
>JAPZAG010002214.1:0-20039 GCA_027475135.1 Bactrocera correcta | reverse complement strand
AATGCATAGTATTTGTTACATTTCGACTGTGGCGCCATCTAGCAGGAAGCATACATATTTGTCCAGTATGTTCCAAAAGCAGAATAGATACGACAAGATGCTTACAAAAGTTTAACCTGAAAATCTCTTCACAATCGGTTCAGTAGATTCAGAGTATCTACCATAGAATTCACATACACAGATCTGCAGACATGTGTATGTCCGTTACTGGTATAACAGTTTCGCAATTTTTGATTTACTTTGTTTTTACCGTGAAAAATTAGTCATAATCATCCTTGATTTATCGCACGAAAATTTCATAAATACACCAACATAGTTTTCGCTTAATAAACTCAATAATAAGATTACGTAAACAAGTGAATGATTGAGTATTTCAATGAATAACTGAACATTTCGTGAGATAATTAAAAATAGATACACACTAACAGTGCCGGTAAAAAAAATAGCAGCATGGTTACTCATTGTCAAAACTTTCTTTAAATGGGATACAAATATCATTTATTTCCATATTTCACTTAAAAATTTCGAATGCCGTGGATTTTATACAAAATATAACCATTTTTTTCTACAAGTGAGTAATAATCTCTCTCTCGACGAACAAATGCCAAATTTTACAGAAAGGTTCTGCGGGAGATTTATGGTCCCGTGCATATTGGCAAAGGCGAATAGCGCAGTCGATGAAACGAGATATACGAGCTGTACGAGATATACGAGATATACATATGACGACATTGATATAATTCAACGAATTAAGAGACAGCGGCTATGCTAGCCATGTCATGTCGTCCGAATGGATGAAAATACTCCAGTATTAGAGTATTCGACGCAGTATCCGCGGTGGGAAACAGGGGGAAGACCTACACTCCGTTGGAAAGACCGGGTGGAGAAGGACCTAGCTACAATTGGAATCACCAATTGGCACCAAACAGCGAAACGGGAGAACCGAGTTTACAACAGCGCACCAATCATTCTTTCTTTGGAACCAATTGGAGGTTTAAAGTTCACAAAATTGGTTTAGCTTCTCTCAAACTAAGCAGTAGTTTCCTTTTAAAAATTTTTTTTTTTTTTTTTTTTTAGATTTCCTTTATTTACAATCTGTCCGAGGACAATAAGCAAATTGTGTAGCACTACATTAACTTAACCTAAGTTGCTGTACTCCAACGAGTACAGAACTAATATACAGAAGTGCATATAAGATACACATATTTACATACTTATAAACAGCTTATTTTCTATATGGCAAATCTAATATATGAAGCCGTTTAAGACGGTTAATTTCGTTTGAGTCATCTAATAGGGCTATTGCAACTGGGTTAGTATGATAACTCAATCTATTAAAATAATTTGTACTGAATCTTTTGATTTCATTTTTAACTAAAGCTAAACCTGTATCATTAATGATTGTTTTATTTGACACAAACCAGGGTGCATCTAAAATTTTCCTAAGTGCAATATTTTGAAATCTTTCGAGAATTTCGATGTTTGAAGTACTTGCTGTACCCCACAGCTGGATGCCGTACGTCCAAATAGGTTTAAGCATAGTTTTGTAAAGTAGTAATTTGTTTTCTGTACTTAGTTCTGATTTCTCCCCTAAAAGCCAGTACATTCTTTTAAGCTTCAGATTTAATTGTTTTCTCTTAGTTTGAATGTGTAATTTCCAGGTCAGTCTTCTGTCCAGATGCAAGCCTAGGTACTTAACATCGCTTTTAGATGGTATCTCAGAATTATTCAGAAAAATACTTGGACAATTACCTTTTCTCAAGGTGAAGGTGACGTGCACAGATTTGTCTGTGTTCACTGCAATATTCCACTTTTTGAGCCAAACATCAATACTTCTAACTACTTCTTGTACCATAATCGAAGCTTCAATTGCACAAGGGCTGCATGCTAAAATTGCTGTGTCATCTGCATATGTGGCAGTTAGTACATTATCTAACAAAGGCATATCACTTGTGTATATTGTATACAAAACTGGGCCTAACACGCTACCTTGTGGGATTCCTGCCTCAATTCTATAAATATTTGATCGCTCTTCCCGAACTTTGACGTAGAAAAATCTATCATTCAGATAAGATTTAAGCAATAGAAAAAATGGAGCAGGTAATAGTTTTTTGAGTTTGTAAATGAGCCCAGTGTGCCAAACACGATCAAAAGCCTGTTGAATATCGAGAAAAACAGCAGAGCAGTACTGTTTAGATTCTAGTGCATTTCGAATAGTATTAACAATACGATGGCATTGCTCTGGTGTTCCGTGTTTTTGACGAAAACCGAACTGGTGTTCGGGAATGATAGATCGTTTTTCTAGCTCAGGCAGTAGTCTTCCGAGAAGTATTTTTTCAAATACTTTGGAGAGTGTTGGCAGTAAACTTATTGGCCTATACGACTTCATTTCACTTTCTGGCTTGTTCGGTTTTTGTATCATAATAATTTCTGAGCACTTCCATTGTAGAGGAAAGTGTTGTAAACGAAGTACTGCGTTAAATAGAAGTGTTATATATTTGAGTGTTGTGTCTGGCAAGGATTTTAAAACTTTTGCATTAATTTGATCATAGCCGGGTGCTTTATTTTTGCTGAGTATCATTATTTGATTAGCGATTTCGTGTGAAGGGAAAAGGGTTCGATGGGCAAATCCATTTGACAGGGACTAACTAAGAATTCATTTATTTCATCATTATCTGTTGCAGTACAAAGATTAAAAGGTTGGAAAATTTTCGTTAAGTGCATAGCGAATGCATCAGCTTTTGAAAGGTCAGAGCGACACCATTCACCATTTAAGTTTTTGATCGGGGAATTTTTAAGGGTTGGGCGTTTAATATATTTGGTGGCTTTCCACAACGAGAAGTCATCATTTTTTGTGCCTAAAGATTTTAAGTAATTTTGTATGCAATCGTTTTTAAATTCAAATAATCGTTGTTTAAGCTCTTTGGTTATTTTATTGAGGGCAGTTTTATCATTTCGATTCCTACTGATTTGCCACCTTTTTCTTATAATTCTTTTTGTTTGTATTAATTTTCTGATCTCTATTGTGAGTATAATGCTGCTATTTTGGTTTAGCTCCTGCCTACATTGAGGGGTTGACAAGATTGCTGCTTCGTGAATCGCTATATTAAAATTTTCAACAGCTTCATCCAGTTCTTCAAATGTTTTGAGACTAATATTTAGTTTCAAATTAGCGTTTTGTTCTAGCTCTTTTTGAAAAAGGTCGACATTTGTGGATTTGGAAAAAATTCCTCTTCTTTTAGTAAAGGAATGCATGAAATTATTGTAGTTTAATATTATAGGCGAATGATCAGAGCTAAGATCATTTGAGTCAAAGATTGCAAGGCAGTTCGTAGGAATACCATTAATTACAAAAAAGTCAAGCAGATCTGGAATTTTGTTAATATCAGATGGCCAGTAAGTTGGATTACCAGTAGATAAGGTAACAAATTTTTTGGTTCGTATGCACTTGTAGAGTTCTTTGCCTTTTGGATTCGCCAGCCTTGAACCCCACCAAGGATGTTTTGCGTTCAGGTCACCTCCTGCAATAAACTTTGTTCCTAGAGTTTCAAAAAAGTTAATAAAAGTATGGCACTTGACTGCAAATCGTGGAGGAAAGTACAATGAAGAAATAACTATCTCACTGTCGTCATGTTTGACTTTGATTATTGCAGCTTGAAGATATTTTTCCCTAACGGAATCAAGTACAGTGTATTTTATACTAGATTTAATAATTATAGCTGACCCTGCGTGAGCTTTTTCGTCAGGATGATTGGCACAAATAATGTCATAACCTTTTAATTTACAGAAAGATTTGGATGTTAAGTGAGTTTCTGAGACCAGTGCAATATCAATACATGAGTTTTTGAGAAATTGTTCTAATTCTAATAAGTGATTGGAAATACCATTGGCATTCCAGGCAACAATTCTAGTACCTACTTGCATAATTTGTTAATTAACATTGACATCATACTAATTAAGGTGTTTGTAAGTTCAACCTGTTTATTCATTAGGACTTCTAACTTTTTGAAAACATTTTCTTGAGATTGATGATCTGAATTTTCCCTTAGTGCTTGTGCATAAGACATGTTTCCATTAGTTGTGTTTGGGTTGTAACTATTGGGAAAAGGGTTATTTTCTGATATACATTGGCTATTATTTCTTTTTCTTTGCATGATATTATTATTTTTTTTATTAATTAGTTCTTTATAAATCTGGCAGCCCTTATAATTCGCGGTGTGATTTTGTAGGCAGTGGATACACCGAGGGGGCATTTCTAATGTTTTTTTACAGTCTTTGCTTGAATGATCCATGCCGCATTTAACACATCGGAATCCCTTTTTGCAATAGTTTTGGGTATGCCCATATTGTTGACAGCGGTGACATTGCACTATATCATTAAATTTTCTGGGTGACTCGACATTAATCACAGCATTGTTGAGATATTTCATATCATAAATGGATTTATTATTTTGGTCAGGCTCTAAATCCACAAAAAATATCGGCAATTGCTCCTTTGTTATTCTACTTCTCACGTTTATAATATTTCGAACTTTGTGTCCATGTTGAGTTAGTTCACTTTCAATGTCACTAGTTGGCGTAGATTGATGCAAATTTTTAATTACCACCCTGTAGGCTCTTTGTTGTTTTATCTGATATGAGTGATACATTGTGTTGGTTTTATTCAAAAACTCAATTATTTTTCGATATGATTCTATTGTTGTTGTAATCACTTTAATTTGTCCATCTCTAAGAGATTTATAAGTAAATTCAGATACTGCAATGAGTTCTTTGAAACATTCAATCATTTTGGTTATATTTGTAACGTTAGGGATAAAAATTGGTGGTGGTTTAGGAGTTTTATCTTTTTTAGAGGTTTCAGGGTTTTTATTATCTTCCACAGATTCATCCTGTAGTATATCAAATTGATTTTCGCTTGTAGTTTCATTCGAAAGCCGCGCGGTTTTTGGTTTATCACCATTAGGTGAGAGCATTCGTTTTCTCTTGGCTGAGGTTGTGCCGACAACCTGCCAGCTGACAGTACTCATAATTAGTTCACCAATATACACTTGTTTTTGTAATTAACACTAGCAGTAAGTTGTTTAATATTTACTAAGTTCTTAGCTATTAAAAATAGCAAGACTTTACGACCGCAGGTAGTCAGACCTGTTTTGTTCAATAATATGTATATTTTAATTGCACAAATTGTTGTTGCCGATAACGGCGAGATTTTATGGTATTTCTTGTTAGGCCTTTTCCAGACCTTTGTTTGTTTTGTTTTTTTTTTTTTTTTTTTTTGTTTTTTTGTCTACCGCGCACACAACCGAGCACATCAACGTTTCGTAGTGAACTCCTTTTAAAAATGAGAACAAAACAGTTATTCGTCATTGTTAGATCTCGTGTGAGTCCTCCTCCTTCCTGACTTGTCATCTATGTTTTCATTTTCTTCTTAATGGTAATGCCACCTCACCATAAATATTAGGTTGTCAAATATCTCCCTTCCGCCTTTTTGTCGCTTGAATTTCGCAGCTACTTATGTATAAAGCGCTAGAGAGCTTGTATCTGGCAATACTATACATCGTTTGAAAGGTCTTGACATAACCTATAAAACGACGCTATGCATGATTAGAGAATATTAATGGTGTTTTGGGGGATGGTACTCTATCACTTCGAACTGCGGAGGAATGGTTTCGACTATTCCGGGCAGATGAAAAGGGCACCGTGGATAGGCCAGCCAGCTGAAGACCTGAGAAGACGATACCGATCAAATCATGAAAACATCGAATAAGTCTGGCATGTGGCATCTCGTGACATCGCCCAGAAGATGAGAGTTAATGACCAAACCATTTAAACCATCTACAGAAGGCTGGATACACAAAAAAGCTTGCTGTTTGGGTGTCCCATGTTTTGACGCAAAAAAACCTTCTAGACCGAATCAACGCCTGCGATATGCTGCTGAAACGGAACGAATTCGTCTGCTTTCACATCTTAATCTCCATTAGAAAAATGTTTGAGTAGAATAAAAAAAATTTATTCGAAAAAAAACATACATATATTTTCCAGAAATACTAATTTATAAAGAACCATATTGCTACTACTTTAATCGACACTGTATACATATGTATACAGTAAACATCTACACTCACGGCATATTTTTGAAATTTTTGTTATTGCGAAAGAAACACAAACGAAAGAGTGAAACTAAAAATAAATTTATGAATGGGAATAATGAAATGAGGCAATTAAAATGTTGGATTTACCGCCAAATAAGCGAACACTACGTGCAAATCGAGAGCAACATGATGTTTTTTGTTTTTGTCTTGCAAAGTAATTACGTATTGCTATTATTAAAAATAAATAAAATTTAAAAAAATATAGTGGGCGCAAAATTAAATAAAAAATTGTACCAGAATACAAAAATTTATTGCAAATTAATATGACTTGCATACTAAGAGGCATGCATAAATATATGCAAAATTGAATAAACAGTTATTTTGTGGCAAAATGCTGCAAAAAGAAATAAAAAATAATAAAAGATAAATTTTTATAACACTGTACGAGCGAGTATACAGACATTTTTAATTGTTGACGCGAGCTAAAATTATCTCATTGTCTGTTTACACAATTTGTATGCGAATATTTTGTGTTTTTGCTTTTCGTTTTTATTCTTATTTTTAATTTGCTGTTATGTTTCTTTTTGTAAAGTATGAAAACGATATGAAATGAAGGTCAGCAAGGAGATTGAATGTCGCATTAATAAAGAATTAAAAGATATCGGCAAAACAAAGCATAATTAACAAAAGCGGTATGGAAGGGAGGAGGTGAAATGAAATGCCCTGAAGGAACAATATGCTCAGACAGTAGTATATGACAAACGAAATTGATCAATCGCAGCTGGGGTAAGTTGTAGTTAGAGATATTATCCTTTAAGTTCCAAATGCTTACATACATATAATGTGTTCTATCAAAAAATTATTAGGTTAGGTTCGGTTAGGTTAGTTTGATAGGGCATTGAGCCACTCATATACCAGTTTTGGTTCTTTTCCATGTTAGATGCAGTTCAGTTACTAAGTTAATGCACAAGTGATGCTCTATTGTTTCCCCGGTGCAGTCTTCTCGATCTGTCAGCCTCATTCTGTGGGCGTGTGTCGTCATCAGGCAGTAACCAATTAGTATTTCGATGTCCTTACAGTCTCTTCAATCGAGTGCCAATAGGAGTTTTTTTGTATTTCCGATCTACTGTTTTACACATCACTTTTGCAATTTTTCACCCAGACAGCTCGTTCCATCAGGTTTTAATTCAATTTACCATGCTTCAGTCCAGATAATCGTAAAGACAATGCACGGGTTCCCCAATGTTAATCGCATATCGAGTGTTATATATTTAAATATTTCTCGTCCAAATATATACTAATTATTAGAAGACATTAATGTGCACACAGATCAATGAGATGAGATAATGCAGATGTAAATAGGCTAATATAATTTATCTTCTAAGAGGTTAAATCTTCAAGACAGCAGCCTTTTGTCATATTAAATCAGAGACTATTCCAATAACTCAGAATCGGGTGTTGTATTCGAACACACTGATTGATGATTTTAGGTCCATATATCAAATAACGATTTCAACCAGGGTTGATTGGTTGGTTGAAAAGGTGGCGAAAGACCATCATTGGACCATTGTGTAACTCAGTGGATTTGGTAAAAATTATGATTTTTTCCCTCCACAGCTGCCCAATGTCTCTTACGTTAGAGCATTCGAAGCCGTGAAATATGTATGCACATATATCCCGTCTCATCTGGTTGAAGACAGGGCATTCACGTTATGGATGACCTTAATTGTCGCTTAGCTATCCTTTAGAATGTTTATGGACTTGCTGGCTAAAGCCGAAGCCCACTTGACACTTACTGTTGGGCCCACAATATGGCTTTATAGCGAAACAAGTTATGAAGTTACCTAACTAAAACGATTATATAACATTACAGTATAAAAAATTACCTTTCCTTTTGTTCATTTTTTCTTTTTCTACTAAACATTTACACCTTCTCTTCTTTTTCACTGGGTTTCAATTTTATATTACTTGATCTTCAATTAAGTACTAATTACGCAATTAATTAATTGACCCATTTTACGTAATTTGGAGTGAAATTATTGAGGGGGTATTTTAGTCTAGAAATTTGAAAAACCGAAACTTTTTTTCCATAATTGGATAGTTTTGATATTCAAAAATATCTCCCTAAAAAAATTTTTAAAAACTCAAATTATTTTCAAAGTTATAGCCATTTTGTTGACGTGGCAACTAGAGACCGGTTGGGCGAATATCGTATAACGTAAAACTTTAAACGCGTTTTTCTCAAAACTCTTTTTTTTGATGCGGTAGCCTCAATATCTCAAGTTCTAATCAGTCGATTTATTTGAAATTTGCCATGAATATTCTTTAAATATATCTCTATCACTAGAGGCAACAAAAAATAAAAATTTGAAATTTATAATATTTAAAAAAAAATCGAAAAAATTGAATAATTAATGAAAATATAAAAAACGACCTTTTTTTGAGTAGCCGCCATTTAATGAAATTTTTTTTTGGTTTTGTGCTTCATGACATAGCGACCTTCGTACTCATTAAGAATCTATGATTGTTATATTTTTCAGATGACGACAAGGGTAGAAATCATGGCAATGACCACACGGTCTCTTTTTCCCCCCATTTTCTTCAATGACGCATAACTCGTTGAAAATAATTTTTTTTTTTTTTGAAATTTATTTTGTGTACTCTTCTAAGTTTAATAAACAAATGATAAAAAAACGGAGAGTAAAAATATCTCAGTGTTTTGGAAAAATATATGATTTTCCTATTTATAGAAAAAAAATTGATTAATTTTTTCTCTGTGGGTATGTACATATGTATGTACATATGTAATAAGAAGATGTAGATATATTGCATACTTAAAAACCTTCAAAGTATTTTGCAAGTGATCAAAACATTCTTCAGAGAAATATTTATAATATTTCAGATAATAATAGTCAAAGGTCATAAATATACATACATACATGTTTTTAAGTGTCATTGTTGTATCATGTTATAGTATGAATGCTGTTAAAGGGTAATAAAAGAAGGTCTTAACGATATTACAAATAGTATATTTCTTCATATTTCGCCACAAAGTTGATAGAAAATAAGTAGGGATGTGTCAAATTCGGTATGTTTACCAAAAAGAATCATTATAAAAATTATGACTTGGACATCAGTAGTTGTTTTGGGCAGAGTTTTGAACCGTTCATTATAATCGAAATCTGCAGTATTAAGTGACCAAAGCGAAGTGATCAAAGGCACGGAAATTAATTCATTAGTCATATGAGCCGATATCGCCGAACTTTAATACTGAATGGCCTTTTGTTCAAATAAATTCAATAATATTATCATAAAAGCAATTTATTCTCGAAATAGCGTTGGAAAATGTATGATATGTCCTGAATACACGAGCTTTTGGAGAATGAATTCACCTATTAGAGGCGGAGGATGGAGTCATGTGTAGAAGTTCACGCAAGTGAGGAAAGTTCTCTGATCGCCATTCACTTGGGAGTGGCCAGAAACGATTCTTTTACATATGACTCAGGCAGCTCACGACTTCCGGTCTTTGACCAAGCATTCTCTGGGTAGCCTAAGAACATCCGTTTGAAAGCGAGCTAAAGTGAGAAGGCGAAATATCCCCTATATAGGGTTATGCGCTAGGTTTCGGACCCGCCACGTAAAAAAACACCTCCCATGAATAGTAGTAGAGAGACCCCCCTTTTGTTAGAGGCAGCATTATAAAATAAGTTAAAGAGATTCAAAAAATGGATTTATAATATAAGGGTTAATATCAAATTTGTAAGCGTTAGTGCTCCAAAAACTACATATGTACATATATTTTTAAATACATTTCCACTGAATATCGGGTGTCGCTAAAATGAATGGCAAGTCAGAAGAATATGTATATATATGTATAAGCATGTCAGTAGTTCTTTGCTTTTGCATAATACAATTTATCGAAGGAGAAAAGAAACCTTAGAGAAACAAACAAACAAACCAGTTGGCCTCTGATAAAAGGGAAACAGTATCAAGACAACGTGGGTAAATAAATTTAAAAGTAAAAAAGGAATTTGCAAGAAGCAAGAAGAAATAATAGAAAACAGAGTGAATACACATGTAGTATGTACGAGTACTTATGTATGCATGAAACAAAGATTGCGAAAAAATTGCGAATTGCAAACAGAGTTGATAGCAAACTCGACTAACGAGTGAACGAATGCGCAACAAAATACAATTGCAAGCAATTATTTTGTAAAAAAAAATAGCTAGAAAAAAATCAGTGAAATGCGCAACACGCAAAAATGGACGAAGAAAACTAAGAAAATAAGAAAAAACAAGGCATTTGTAATTCAAAAATAAAATTAAAATAAGAAATTAATTGGACAGCAAAAGTTTCAAAAGATGTGTATATACCCATGGTAAGCATAGAAAGAGATTTGCAGCAGAAGCAAAGATGTGGGGCAATTGGGTGCACAGAGTCTGACCAATGGACAAATGAATATAAGCATATAACTATAAGTATACAGATATGTAAGTATATGTACATATGTTGTAAGTAGACACGTATACGCATTTACAAAATAGAGTCATTCAGCACGGGCGCACGAATCTCAAATTAAAGGCCGATTAAGGTACTGTGCAACTTTTGAAACATAAATACATATATAATAATTGTACAGAAAAAACTGAGTAATTCATTATATTAATACTGGAGATTCTTGACTGGAATCGAACCCGTCAAAAAAATTTTGGACTATAATTAAAAATTCTTCAGAACCACTCACGGATCTTTATACATATTTAACGCGGTTAATTCATTACTATCTCTAATTCCGAGCGGGCATCCAAAGCTGACAGCTATTAGTGAATCCTTTTATTGTTTTTGAAAATATTCTCCATTAAAATCTATTGAATATATTTTTGCAACCAATTTCCAAAGCACGTTTGTCCGTCGGATTGACGTTATCTCCAAATTATGCTTTCCAAACGCATCAACCAACTTTTCAGGTGTCGAAAAACGTTGACCTCTCAGTTTTTTTTTATGTACGGGAATAAAACAAAGTCGTTCGGTGCCAAGTCAAAACTTAACGGTTGATGACTCATCATATTGATGTTTTGAGTATCCAAAAATTCAGTTGGTTTAGTCGATGTGTTGGAGTTCGTATTGTCGTGGTCCGTCTGTCTGCGGCGGTTGGTTTTCTCTGGTTTCTTCAAAAAAACTGGCGAACAGATGGTTGTGTATCACTCTGAATTTATTTTTCTGTATTTTTCTGGTGGTATGGCTGTGATAAGTATATCTAGTTGTTCCATAAAAACAGGCAACAGTTTACTTGGAAGTGCTTCTCGTGTGAACAACTTTTTTTGGATTCAACTCATCTTGAAAAACCCATGCAGTCGGCTGATCTATCTTTACTTTCTGGCGTTTCATCATCTCTCACGATTTCATAGAAGTTTTTCGAAGTACAGCCATCGTATTTATTTTAACATTTCCTGCGACCAATAGACACGAGCCTTTTTTTTGAGCGACCGAAAAATTGTGTGGGATTCAATGTGAAACAATTTTTACAGTCAAATGTCTATGCCAAATTGAAGATATGCTGGTCTCACTAATGCCCATAGTTGCCTCTATTTTATTATTTAGTAATCCACAACCTCAATTGAATTCACCATATCATCGATAAACAATGGTCCTTGATGGATCTTCATCATCAAAAATTGAATTAAGTTCATTATGCTGATTTAATCCACGTCGAAAGTTGTAAAAAAAAGTTGCTGAAAATGTTAGAGATTTCTTGCCTTTTATTGGCTGATATGAATATTATAAGTCACTGTAAACAACACAGTTCTGAGTTTGTATAACATCGAAGATGTCAAACTTTAATATAAAGTCGTGAGTTGCCAGATTCAACGCTAGGGCAGCCAAATTCCGAAACATAAAAGGCAGCCGAAGTGCATTATACTACTATGATCAAAATGAAAGGTGAATTTTTAATTTATACTTCGCGTGTTTCTCGAAACGGTAAGTTGGTAGTACTGCTATGACATCTATACTAAATTTGACGTCAAAATATTCATTAGTATTTGAGATACGCGTCGTTTTGTGAGGCTCTAAAAGTGAGTTCGTCGATTTTCACTATGTCTGAATTTATTGAACAAAGAAATGCGATAATGCACCATTTCATACTGCATTGGTTATACGTTATCATTTCGCCACATTTTCAACTAATATCATGCCGCAACCACCACATTCGCCTGATTTACTTTCGTGTAACTTGTGGCTATTCAACAAATTCACATGACCACTAAGAGGACACCGTTTTGACTCAATTGAGAATATAAAAGCTGAATCGAAGAAGGCTCGGATGGCCATCACGACTGATGATTTTTTCAAGTGCTATGATGACTGGAAAATTTGTTGGCATAAGTGTATTACAGCGGGAGGGGATTACTTTGAAGGAGATGAAATGTACAAAATTCACCTTTCGGTTTGATCACAATAGAATATTGAATCGTTAGAGACCGCAAGGTTGAAGAGCTTGTAAGAAACTGGAATTTTATGGTAGTTGTATAGCTGAATTCTAGGTAAAAAGTACGTTAAAAGATCGCTGGATAAACGCCAGTATTTGCACACACGGAAAGAAGCTTTGATCTGGAGTGCGTCTTACGATGTCTAAAGGATTTCCTGAGTTCAGTAGGATACATTTTTCTCTAGTTATAATGTTTGGATTGTTCACTTTTCGGCACGAACAACTTTCTTTCATCCTATGTGGAAATAGTTTGAAAGATGATTGTGTGGAATTAACTCAGCACGGCGCAATAGGCTGGTCAGCTCCAGCCAAATTTCACGACAGTCGGACCATGTTGGCAATTCCGCTTCAAGCATTCAAGTGAATTAGCCGGTCACATGATAATAGTCGAATTACAGAATTTATGATGCCAAGACAATTCCTCGATGGATAGATGGATATATTTAAGGTACATTTAACCTGAGGGACTATCTTATTATTAAATGTTGGAAATTAATAGGCAATCAGTCACAATAACATAACCTAAGTTAGTAAAGGAACCAACTGATGACCCACAATAACATAATCTAAGGAATCCGTTTATGGATGTACATAAGTACTCTGGACTTTTAGTTCTATGACGAAGATACATACATATGTACGGTATGAAGGATATACTGAGAGTTTAGTTCGAGTTCGAATCTTTAACAACTTAGTGGAGTTTTGATCCGAATTTTTTGGCAATATTGAGGCCAAACAATTTTGAGAATATTACCAAGACGAATTGACTTAAAATAGATAAGGCGTTAGATATGAGAACATATGTATGTACATATGCAAGTATATCTTATTATGTACGTATATACGTATGTATCTTCGGAGTATCTTAGCTATGAACAGAGTGATGTAAGCATGTATTTCAGTTTATATTAGTATGAACATACATCCTTATACGGAATAGAAGGTGCATAAGCACATGACAGTTACATACTTATATGTACATATGAAAGTAAGTACATAGTCATACTCGCATATCTATGAGTCTACAGCTACTACATACTTATAAGCACATTATACATATAAAGGCACACTTACAAATGTATGTTTGTATGTATGCACTTGTTTGCAGAGCAGTAAAGTCAAAACTGAGTATACACACTTTATCGGCACATACATATATACAACTAAATATACTCAAGTATATGCTTATTGACGTAACTGCAAACATCAATTTTCATACCAAAATACAAATATATACAAATTTTGTATATATGTATATGCTTGTATGTAAGCAACATGCAGCTAACTGTATACTTGCATATAAATACATATATGTAACGGGTGATTTTTTTGAGGTTAGGATTTTCATGCAGTAGTATTTGACAGATCACGTGGGATGTCAGACATGGTGTCAAAGAGAAAGATGCTCAGTATGCTTTGACATTTCATCATGAATAGACTTACTAACGAGCAACGCTTGCAAATCATTGAATTTTATTACCAAAATCAGTGTTCGGTTCGAAATGTGTTTCGCGTCCGTGTCCGATGAGCGATGAGGCTCATTTCTGGTTGAATGGCTACGTAAATAAGCAAAATTGCCGCATTTGGGGTGAAGAGCAACCAGAAGCCGTTCAAGAACTGCCCATGCATCCCGAAAAATGCACTGTTTGGTGTGGTTTGTACGCTGGTGGAATCATTGGACCGTATTTTTTCAAAGATGCTGTTGGACGCAACGTTACGGTGAATGGCGATCGCTATCGTTCGATGCTAACAAACTTTTTGTTGCCAAAAATGGAAGAACTGAACTTGGTTGACATGTGGTTTCAACAAGATGGCGCTACATGCCACACAGCTCGCGATTCTATGGCCATTTTGAGGGAAAACTTCGGACAACAATTCATCTCAAGAAATGGACCCGTAAGTTGGCCACCAAGATCATGCGATTTAACGCCTTTAGACTATTTTTTGTGGGGCTACGTCAAGTCTAAAGTCTACAGAAATAAGCCAGCAACTATTCCAGCTTTGGAAGACAACATTTCCGAAGAAATTCGGGCTATTCCGGCCGAAATGCTCGAAAAAGTTGCCCAAAATTGGACTTTCCGAATGGACCACCTAAGACGCAGCCGCGGTCAACATTTAAATGAAATTATCTTCAAAAAGTAAATGTCATGAACCAATCTAACGTTTCAAATAAAGAACCGATGAGATTTTGCAAATTTTATGCGTTTTTTTTTTTAAAAAAGTTATCAAGCTCTTAAAAAATCACCCTATATATATGTAAGTAAAAGTATGTAGATGTGAAGATGAAATTTTCGCCACTGTGTCTCCGCATGCAAAAGTGTGGCAAATTCAGTACACTCCAATGCGGTTGAACTGAGTTTTTAACGGTTTCGGCGAGTTGGCAATGGCGGTTAGCTTAAAGCTCACGCACAGCCACGATGGCAAGGAAGACAAAACAGGCATACATACCTACATATGTACATACTATGTATTTAAAGTATTTACTTTTACAAAGCGAAAACTTATGCCGAATGCTGTGCGATGAGGAGATTTTGGGCAGCGAAATGTTAGAAAACCAGGTGGAACGTGGCAACGCGAAGAGAGAAGGATGTGAATTCGTATATAAGTTTGTATGTAACTATCTATTTATATTTATATGTATACCTCTATGAGTTTGCAATAGGCGAAGAGGACACGAGCAAAATCCAGATAACTAAGAGAAACAAATGCATAATACTATGTACCTGAACACTAGGTAGATGCAGTGCTGCATAAGTTGACAGATGTAAAAGGAAAAACTTTCCCAGCGAAAAGAAACCAATGATCTATGAGTTTAGTGAAAGCCATTTTTGCCAAAAAATAACAAAAAAATTCGAACAAAATATACTTATGTATATAAGGTGTGTTCTAAAATATCTAAACCCTTTCGATATAGAAAAAAAGCATAGTAAATTATTTTTGAAAGTTAATATTTATATTCAAAATATATGTATTTCATTAGACACAATTCAAAGTTTGGAACGATCAGCCAGCGCGTGCGTAGATTTTTTTATGTTCTTGAACATATTGGTTAGGTTAGGTTACATTTGCTGGCTGACACGCCATATGTATATAGAGCTAAAGGTTTCGTTATAATGCCATATCCAAGTTCATTAATACGTGTTACAGTTATGTCGTCCAGAACATCAACGCTATTTGCAAAGTTTTGTAGAGACTTGTTATCTAGTTCGAATACTTCATTTCGTCCTTCATCCTGAACTGTGAAGTTTTATAATTTCTAAGCCAAGCTCTAGATAAGGTCAAACCGTTTCTCTAATGCTAATTTCATAGTTAATAATCCCCATACAGCTCGCAAGTGAAGCCAGTAAGTTGTGACTTGCTACTAAGCCACAAACCGTCAAACAGTCTTTTCGAGGAAGTGTGAGTAGAAAGCTTGCTCATTTTCTCTCCACTCCTTGCATATGATCTTGTGATCTTGCATGCCCTAAAGGCATTGCATCTCACCTCGAACCGTCTGCCAGACTTTTCGGAAATTTCATTCTGGTTTGTTTTTAACGACTATAAATCGCTGGGATATCATTAAAAAATGCTCCTTTCAAGTTGGTTTACAGTTTTGGAAATATAAAATAGTCACATGGAAAGAGATCAAGTGAAAACGGAGGTATTCATTTTTAATTCATGTGAATCAAAGGCACAATCACCATTTGCATCGCATGTCAATAATTTCACGGAACTTTGGCCTTTGGTCGCCATTTAAATCGTCACGGCGTTTTAACCACATACATACATATAAACGTGGGTAAATAAAATTTTTATGTTTGGGTTTTTTTTCATGATCTGTGAAAGCACTGTTGTTCCGGGAGTTAATTTTCAAAAATTTCACGGAGCCATGAAACAAAATTTGTATGAATTTGACTTTTAGTCGCTTCGGAATCCAACATATACTCTGGGCGCAGTTAGGTTAGATTGATCGTAGATTGTCGGATATTCATCCTTTGTGTTATCCACAAACTCCTAAATGAGGATCACCAGATCCAATAGACAATAGAGAAGGAATTGACAAAAGATTCTCGTTTTTGTCCATCCAGCTTGGGTACACGTAGCATTGCGTTCAGTGTGAGCCGTACACTCTAGGCCAGAAGCATCACGTAGTCGCACAAGTTCTGGTTCTTGGCCAGCGCTTGCTGAACTCACTGGAGTTCTGATCTTAATCGGAACGCCAAAACTGAGAGCTATTTTGAAGCAAAACACCGAGCATCCCATATGAATAATGTCGGAAAGTTAGAAGATCTCTAAAATCGATGCATCGCCTTCAAAACGGTTCTGGAGAAGTACGTCTGAGTCTCATATTCCCAAAATTAATTCATAAAGTCAAGGGAATGCGTAATACTTCTTCTTCATTGGCATAGACAGCGCTTACGCATTGGAGATTTCAAGTGCAGCCAGGTTCTTTTCCACTTGGTCTTTCTAACGGATGGTTACCAAGGTTAATAGAGGATTACAAATAACACAGCCATTTCAATGGAATAGTTGGGGTCGCATATTATATACAATGTATGCTCATTGTAAAACCCGCCCCTAATCCTTGATTGAGATATGTAGAGCATTTACACTTACAAGACGTTCGTAGAAGGGTCGCCACCCAGAAATAAGAGTGAAATATAAACCTTGACTTTTCTGAAACTATATTTTGAATCGTGCCTTTATTTTATATTCTTTTTACGTTAATATTGTATATACATAATATTAATCACATCTATGCATACGCTGCTGTTTACAAACCTTTTACTGGGTATTAACATCCATTTATGTAATTAATCATTAGAAAAGGGGATGGTTATTGCAGTTCGAACACGAATGACTGGTAATTCTAAGGAGTGTATTAATTTTCCAATCTATGTTCAAGTTTGTATGTATGTGTGCATATCAATAGCAGAAGTGTTAAAGCATAGCAGGAAAACTACGTAATTTCAAGCCGCGGAAATGTTGTATTAATGTGGTGGATGACATCAATAAACATGAGTCACAACTACATATGTATGTATTTGCGCATAAAATATTTCAATCTTTTAATAGAAAGCATAGTGAATGGATTAGGGGTAAGTGAAACGACCCTACTGAACTAAATACATGAGTAAACGAGCGGCGTCCCTGTAGAAATACCGATTAATTTTGACCTTCTTCGCAGAAGAGTCATGAAGTTAAGAAATTAATTTTAGTAATACAAACATGCTTACAATAAAGTAAAATCTGTGAGATTGGCATATCGAACGAATGACTGATGTATGTATGTACATATGCACATTAAATAGGCACATATAATCTTATAAAGATGGAATAGTGGTAATTGCTTTTTTAATGTTTTATACATATAATCTTTAAAATTACATTCAAATGGAGCAAATGAGAAAAATTTTTAAGAAAAAGCAGATTTAAATCATAAACAAACGTGGAAAACTATACTGATCAGAAGAGATTCCCTGGAACCCATTTTGTTTTAGTAATAGTAAAAATATTGCGACGCCATTAATGCCAATCATGATTTTCCACGTTCCCACGACAGTTGGGCCAAAGTAACCGAAAAGGACCTAGATTATTATTAGGCAAAGAACTGTCAATTCGCACCATTCCTCTAAATTACTTCAGAAAAGTTTTCTGTCACTACAACAACACGATGATTTCCCAAGAGGAAATACTAACACCTTTTGTAAGGAACCTACTATCTGATCAAATTTGACTCGGACTGAACTACATTTATTATCGTCTTTAGAAAAGCCTCCTGAGCAAATATAATTTTACTAAATCTTTATCACATTTTCCATATACTTGTTGTAATACTCGCCTGGGAGGGTCTTCGGAGCCTTCAGCACATTTCCAAGAGCAAATTTTATCAGATTTGTTAAGGAACCATCTGATCAAATTTGACCCGGACTAAAGATGGGAGGATCTTCAGTGCCTTCAGCAAATTTCGGTTTGAGCGCCATTCGCTAAATTGTTGGACAGTTTCAACGCCATATTCATAAACTCAAGTTCCGTCACCAGTAGTGATCAAGGTTGCGAAGTTTTTTGTTCGAAAAATTTGGACTAAAAATTGAATTTTTAGTTTTTAATACCAATGTTGGGATCGGAAACGTGTAAAACATTAGTTCCAAAACAATTCTTATTTTAATTTTTAATTACTATATGTTTGGGATAAAAAATTTTTTATCCGGTATGTGGAGTGACTTATTTTTTTTTTTTTATTGCGGTATTTTAATTTAAATATTACTTCATGAATTTTTTAGTGTATTATTTGCAACCCTGATAGTCCTCAGCTACTTTGTGAAACATCCCTTTTGCCATCTTTAATCGAAGTCATTTTTGCCAAAGGTTAGTCTTTTGTCTACTATTGAAAGCTTCATACTTTTGATCCTTCGTTATCTCTCTAATGTCAACCCGATGATTTTCCAACTCCGCTTCTTGGACTTATTCGATGTTGAAATATTAACATTAGCCGATTCGCATCAGGTAAGTTTGCAATGGTTTCACTTCACTTTCATTTTCTCACTATATATTTATGATAAAGTAAAAACCTTAAAACACTTCAAAAAATTGCAATTATTTGATTTTTCTATGGTAAAAATCATCGGACAAACCTTTTGCGTCGTAAACAAGAAGTCGTCAAACACACATACCAATAGGCATATGGAGATCAAATTTCACAGAGAATATAAAAAAAGGAAAGAAATTAAAAACAAATTTTACTGATTCGGTACAAACGGTTCCGGGTCAAATTTGATCAGATGTTGTAGTGGTTGAAAACACTCTTTAGCTAATTTATTTATATAGTACTTATAATTATAGGCACTCAAGATAAGATAGATTGATAACGAGATTTAAATGTCACACGGAGTTCGACAATACGATGAACATTGGACAACTCTACAGTTCTTTAACATTTACTTAAGTTGCATTCGAAGAAGTTGAGATATCATTCCATAATCTCACATAATATTTCTACTTACATTGTTACTTTACATTTTGCCATCAAATTGTAAGAGGGCGTTGTTCTGGTAACGTAAAAACAATCACAAACAATTTAGGGGGTGTGGGACATAGTTGCAAATTTTGATATACATACATAAATTCGGGTCCATTTCTGTCGGCTCGGATGTCGTAGAAACGAAGCAGCAGGATGTATTTTAATACGAATATTCAGAGTAAGGAAAAAAGTAACTCTGATTTCGTTTTATGGCATCTTAAGGCTGTTTTGACTTTGTTCTGATACCATACTGCCCGCTTTTCGATTACATTTACCCATAATGAGGTACCGAGAGACTTGGTTTCCTATGGAGCGTCTGGCATAATCGTGTTCAACGATGTGTTCTCTTTATTTTTCTGCACGCAAATCTATTTTTAATTCAAGGAAGATCTTATTGGACAGAAGTCGTCGTCTCTATTCTTTCTCAACTCTTTGGTGTTACGGAAGTTGGTATTATAG
>JAPZAG010002213.1:0-20075 GCA_027475135.1 Bactrocera correcta | reverse complement strand
AACCTCCTTTAGCGAACTGAAGTTGACATAAACAATAACGGCACTGCATTTAGAAGAATTCCGTAGTCTTATATTTAGGTATAAAGTCGATTTTCTTGTATATACACATTTAGCGTTCGATAACGAAATGCTTCAAATCATTAGTTTAACAAATTTAAGTTAACTAGCCTTCTTTAACGTAATGAAGGTGACATAAAGCCATGGCGGCATAACGACAGTGCATTTAGAAGAATTCCGTAATCTTATAATTATGTATAAAGTCGATTTTCTTGTATATACACATTTAGCAATCGATATCGAAATGCTTCAGATAACTGGTTTAACATATTTAAGTTAATAAACCTCCTTTAGCAAACTGGAGTTGACATAAAGCCATAACGGCAGGGCATTTGGAAGAATACCGCAGTCTTATATTTATGCATAAAGTCGATTTTCTTGTATATACACATTTTGCAATCGATATCGAAATGCTTCAAATAACTGGTTCAGCATATTTAAGTTAATTAACCTTCTCTGTCTTACTGAAGTCTATATAAAGCCTTCACGGCATAACGGCAGTGCATTTAGATGAATTACGTTATCTCATATTTAGGAATAAATTTGATTTTCTTTTATGTACACATTTAGCAAGCGATATCAAAATGCTTAAAATCATTAGTTTAACATGTTTAAGTTAATAAACCTTCTTAACCGAACTGAAGTTGGCATAACGCAATGGCGGCATAACGGCAGTGCATTTAGAAGAATTCTGTAATCTTATATTAAGAAAAAGGTCGATTTTCTTGTATATACAAATTTACCAATCGATATAGAAATGTGTAACATATTTGAGTTAATTAACCCTCTTTATCTTACTGAAGTCTACAAAAGCCTTAACGGCATAACGGCAGTGCATTTGGAAGAATTCCGTAATCTTATATTTAAGTATAAAGTCGATTTTTTGTATATACACATTTAGCAATCGATATCGAAATGCTTCAAATCGTTAGTTTAATATATTTAAGTTAATTAACCGTATTTATCTTACTTAAGTTTACAAAAGCCTTAACGGCATAACGGCAGTGCATTCGGAAGAATTCCGTAATCTCGTATTTAGGTATAAAGCCGATTTTCTTGTATATACACATTTAGCAATCGATATCGAAATGCTTCAAATCATTAGCTTAACATATTTAAGTTAATAAACTTTCTTTAATGCACTGAAGTCTACATAAAGCCTTAACGGAATAACTGCAGTGCATTTAGAAGAATTCCGTAATCTTATATTTAAGTATAAGGTCGATTTTCTTGTATTTACATATTTAGCAATCGATAACGAAATGCTTCAAATCATTAGTTTAACATATTTAAGTTAATTAACCTTCTTTAACGTAATGAAGTTGATATAAAGCCAAGACGGCATAACGGCAGTGCATTTAGAAGAATTCCGTAGTCTTGTATTTAGGCATAAAGTCGATTTTCTTGTATATACACATTTAGCAATCGATAACGAAATGCTTCAAATCATTAGTTTAACATATTTTAGTTAGTTAACCTTCTTTTACGTAATGAAGGTGATATAAAGCCATGGCGGCATAACGACAGTAGATTTGGAAGAATTCCGTAGTCTTATATTTATGTATAAAGTCGATTTTCTTGTATATACCTATTTAGCAATCGATATCGAAATGCTTCAAATCAATCGTTTAACATATTTAAGTTAGTTAACCTTCTTTAACTTAATGAAGGTGATATAAAGCCATGGCGGCATAACGACAGTGCATTTAGAAGAATTCCGTAATCTTATATTTAGGTATAAAGTCGATTTTGTTGTATATACGCATTTAGCAATCGATATCGAAAAGCTTCAAATCATTAGTTTAACTTATTTAAGTTAATTAACCTTCTTTAACGTATTGAAGTTGATGTAAAGCCATGGCGGCATAACGACAATACATTTGGAAGAATTCCGTAGTCTTATATTTATGTATAAAGTCGATTTTCTTGTATATACACATTTAGCAATCGATATCGAAATGCTTCAAATCATTAGTTTAACATATTTAAGTTCATAAACCTTCTTTAATGAACGGAAGTTGGCTTAAAGCCATGGCGGCATAACGGCAGTGCATTTAGAAGAATTCCGTAATCTTATATTTAGGTATAAAGTCGATTTTCTTGTATAAACACATTTAGCTATCGATATCCAAATGCTTCAAATCATTAGTTTAACATATTAGTTAATAAAGATTTTTAGCATACTGAAGTCTACATAAAGCCTTAACGGTATAACGGCAGTGCATTTAGAAGAATTCCGTAATGTTATAATTTTATATTTAGGTACAAAGTCGATTTTCTTGTATATATACATTTCGCAATCGAAATCGAAATGCTTTAGATAACTGGTTTAACAAATTTAAGTTAGTAAACCTCCTTTAGCGAACTGAAGTTGACATAAACAATAACGGCACTGCATTTAGAAGAATTCCGTAGTCTTATGTTTAGGCATAAAGTCGATTTTCTTGTATATACACATTTAGCGTTCGATAACGAAATGCTTCAAATCATTAGTTTAACAAATTTAAGTTAACTAGCCTTCTTTAACGTAATGAAGGTGACATAAAGCCATGGCGGCATAACGACAGTGCATTTAGAAGAATTCCGTAATCTTATAATTATGTATAAAGTCGATTTTCTTGTATATACACATTTAGCAATCGATATCGAAATGCTTCAAATCATTAGTTTAACATATTTAAGTTAATAAACCTTCTTTATCTTACTGAAGTTTACATAAAGCCAAAACGGTATAACGACAGTGCATTTGGAAGAATTCCGTAATCTTATATTTAGGTAAAAGGTCGATTTTCTTGTATATACGCATTTAGCAGTCGATATCGAAATGCTTCAAATCATTCGTTTAACATATTTAAGTTAGTTAAAATTTTTTAACGTAATGAAGGTGATATAAAGACATGGCGGCATAACGACAGTGCATTTAGAAGAATTCCGTAATCTTATAATTATGTAAAAAGTCGATTTTCTTGTATATACACGTATAGCAATCGATATCAAAATGCTTCAAATCATTAGTTTAACATATTTAAGTTAATAAACCTTCTTTAACGAACGGAAGTTGGCTTAAAGCCATGACGGCATAACGGCAGTGCATTTAGAAGAATTCCGTAAATTTATATTTAGGTATAAAGTCGATTTTCTTGTATATACACACTTAGCAATCGATAACGAAATGCTTCGAATCATTAGTTTAACATATCTAAGTTAATTAGCCCTCTTTAACGTAATGACGGTGACATAAAGCCATGGCGGCATAACGACAGTACATTTGGAAGAATTCCGTAGTCTTATATTTAGGTATAAAGTCGATTTTCTTTTATATATGCATTAAGCAATCGATATCGAAATGCTTCAAATCATTAGTTTAACATATTTAAGTTAATAAACCTTCTTTAATGAACTGAAGTTAACATAAAGCCATAACGACATAACGGCAGTGCATTTAGAAGAATCCCAATATCGTATATTTATGTATAAAGTCGATTTTCTTGTATATTCACATTTAGCATTCGATAACGAAATGCTTCAAATCATTAGATTAACATATTTAAGTTAATTAACCTTCTTTATCTTACCGATGTTTACATAAAGCCATAAAGATATAACGGCAGTGCATTTGGAAGAATTCCGTAAACTTATATTTAGGTATAATGTCGATTTTGTTGTGTATACACATTAGCAATCGATATCGAGATGGTTCAACTCATTAGTTTAACATATTTAAGTTAATAAACCTTCTTTAACGATCTGAAGTTGGCTTAAAGCCATGGCGGCATAACGGCAGTGCATTTAGAAGAATTCCGTAATCGTATATTTAGGTATAAAGTTGATTTTCTTGTATATACCCATTTAGCAATCGATATCGAAATGCTTCAAATCATTAGTTTAACATATTTAATTTAATTAACCTTCTTTAACCTATTGAAGTTGATATAAAGCCATGGCGGCCTAACGACAGTGCATTTAGAAGAATTCCGTAATCTTATATTTAGGTATAAAGTCGATTTTGTTGTATATACACATTAGCAATCGATATCGAGATGGTTCAACTCATTAGTTTAACATATTTAAGCTAATTAACCATATTTTTCTTACTGAAGTGTACGTAAAGCCATAACGGTATAACGGCAGTGCATTTAAAAGAACTCCGTAATCTTATATATAGGTATAAAGTCGATTTTCTTGTATTTACACATTAAGCAATCGATATCGAAATGCATCAAATAACTGGTTTAGCATATTTAAGTTAATTAACCTTTTTTTTATTTTACTGAAGTTTACATAAAGCCATAACGGCATAACAGCAGAATATTTATATGAATTCCGTTATCTTATATTTAGGTATAAAGTCGATTTTGTTGTACATACACATTTAGCAATCGATATCGAAATGCTTCAAATCATTAGTTTAACATATTCAAGTTAGTTAACTTTCTTTAACGTAATGAAGGTGATATAAAGCCATGGCGGCATAACGGCAGTGCATTTAGAAGAATTCCGTAATCCTATATTTAGGTATAAAGTCGATTTTGTTGTATATACGCATCTAGCAATCGATGTCGAAATGCTTCAAATCATTACTTTAAAATATTTAAGTTAACTAAGCTTGTTTAACGCAATGAAGTTGATATAAGGCCATGGCGGCATAACGACAGTAGATTTGGAAGAATTCCGTAATTTTATATTTAGGTATGAAGTCGATTTTGTTGTATATACACATTTAGCAATCGATATCGAAATGCTTCAAGTCATTAGTTTAACATATTTAAGTTAATTAACCTTCTTTATCTTACTGAAGTTTACATAAAGCCAAAACGGTATAACGACAGTGCATGTAGAAGAATTCCGTAATCTTATGTTTATGTATAAATTCGATTTTCTTTTACATACACATTCAGCAAGCGATATCGAAATGCTTCAAATCATTAGTTTAACAAATTTAAGTTAATTAACCTTCTTTAACGTATTGAAGTTGATATAAAGCCATGACGGCATAACGACAGTACATTTGGAAGAATTCCGTAGTCTTATATTTAGGTATAAACTCGATTTTCTTGTATTTACACATTAAGCAATCGATATCGAAACGCATCATATTACTGGTTTAGCATATTTAAGTTAATTTACCTTCTTTATCTTACTGAAGTTTACATAAAGCCATAACGGCATAACGGCAGTATATTTATATGAATTCCGTTATCTTATATTTAGGTATAAAGTCGATTTTGTTGTGTACACACATTAGCAATCGATATCGAGATGGTTCAACTCATTAGTTTAACATATTTAAGTTAATAAACCTTCTTTAACGATCTGAAGTTGGCTTACACCCAAATGGCGGCATAACGGCAGTGCATTTAGAAAAATTCCGTAATATTATATTTAGGTATAAAGTCGATTTTGTTGTATATACACATTAGCAATCGATATCGAGATGGTTCAACTCATTAGTTTAACATATTTAAGTTAATTAACCTTCTTTATCTTACTGAAGTGTACGTAAAGCCATAACGGTATAACGGCAGTGCATTTGGAAGAACTCCGTAATCTTACATTTAGGTATAAACTCGATTTTCTTGTATTTACACATTAAGCAATCGATATCGAAACGCATCTAATAACTGGTTTAGCATATTTAAGTTAGTTAACCTTCTTTATCTTACTGAAGTCCACATAAAGCCATAACGGCATAACGGCAGTATATTTGGGTGAATTCCGTAATCTTTTACTTAAGTATAAAATCGCTTTTCTTGTACATACACATTTAGCAATCGATATCGAAATGCTTCAAATCATTAGTTTAGCATATTTAAGTAAATTAAACTTCTTTAACGTTGAAATTTATATAAAGCCTTAACGGTATAACTGCAGTGCATTTAGAAGAATTCCGTAATCTTATATTTAGGTATAAAGTCGATTTTTTTGTATATACTCATTAAGCAATCCATATCGAAATGCTTCAAATCAATAGTTTAACATATTTAAGTTAATTAACCCTCTTTATCTTACTGAAGTCTACATTAAGCCATAACGGTATAACGGCAGTGCATTTAGAAGAATTCCGTAATCTTATATTTAGGTATAAAGTCGATTTTGTTGTATATACGGAACTAGCAATCGATATCGAAATGCTTCAAATCATTACTTTAACATATTTAAGTTAATGAACCTTCTTTAACGTTTTGAAGTTGATATAAAGCCATGGCGGCATAACGACAGTAGATTTGGAAGAATTCCTTAATCTTATATTTAAGTATAAAGTCGATTTTGTTGTATATACACATTTAGCAATCGATATCGAAATGCTTCAAATCATTAGTTTAACATATTTAAGTTAATTTACCTTCTTTATCTTACTGAAGTTTACATAAAGCCAAAACGGTATAACGGCAGTGCATTTGAAAGAATTCCGTAATCTTATATTTAAGTAAAAAGTCGATTTCTTCTATATACAGATTTAGCTATCGATATCGAAATGCTTCAAATCATTCGTTTAACATATTTAAGTTAGTTAACCTTCTTTAACTTAATGAAGGTGATATAAAGCCATGGCGGCATAACGACAGTGCATTTAGAAGAATTCCGTAATCTTATATTTAGGTATTAAGTCGATTTTGTTGTATATACGCATTTAGCAATCGATATCGAAATGCTTCAAATCATTAGTTTAACATATTTAAGTAAATAAAGCTTCTTAAACGCACTGAAGTTAACATAAAGCCATGGCGGCATAACGGCAGTGCATGTAGAAGAATTCCGTAATCTTATATTTAGGTATAAAATCGATTTTGTTGTATATACACATTTAGCAATCGATATCGAAATGCTTCAAATCATTAGTTTAACAAATTTAAGTTAATTAACCCTCTTTATCTTATTGAAGCCTACAAAAGCCTTAACGGCATAACGGCAGTGCAATTAGAAGAATTCCGTAATCTTTTATTTAGGTATAAAATCGATTTTCTTGTATATACATATTTAGCAATCGATATCGAAATGCTTCAAATCATTAGTTTAACATATTTAAGTTAATTAACCTCCTTTAACGTATTGAAGTTGATATAAAGCCATGGCGGCACAACAACAGTACATTTGGAAGAATTCCGTAATCTTATATTTTAAGTATAAAGTCGATTTTCTTGTATATATGCATTAAGCAATCGATATCGAAATAACTGGTTTAACATATTTAAGTAAATAAACCTTCTTTAACGAACTGAAGTTAACATAAAGCCATAACGGCATAACGGCAGTGCATTTAGAAGAACTCCGTTACCTTATATTTAGGTATAAAGTCGATTTTCTTGTATATACACATTTTGCAATCGATATCGAAATGCTTCAAATCATAAGTTTAACATTTTTAAGTTAATTAACCTTCTTTAATTGGCGTATATACAACAAAATCGACTTTATACCTAAATATATGCTTACGGAATTTTTCTAAATGCACTGCCGTTATGCCGTTAGTTCGTTAAAGAAGGTTTATTAACTTAGATATGTTACACCAGTTATTTGAAGCATTTCGAAATCGATTGCCTAATGCATATATACAAGAAAATCTTCTTTATACCTAAATATAATATTACGGAATTCTCCCAAATGTACTGTCGTTATGCCGCCTTGGCTTTATATCACCTTCAATACGTTAAAGAAGGTTAATTAACTTAAATATGTTAAACTAATGATTTGAAGCATTTCGATATCGATTGCTTAATGTGTATATACAACAAAATCGACTTTATACCTAAATATAAGATTACGGAATTCTTCTAAATGCACTGCTGTTATGCCGCCATGGCTTTATATCAACTTCAATACGTTAACCTTCTAATTAACTTAAATATGTTAAACTAATGATTTGAAGCATTTCGATATTGCTCGCTAAATGTGTATATATAAGAAAACCGATTTTATACCTAAATATAAGATAACGGAATTCTTCCAAATGCACTGCCGTTATTCCGTTAAGGCTTTTGTAGACTTCAGTGCATTAAAGAAGGTTTATTAACTTAAGTATGTAAAACTAATGACATGAAGCATTTCGATATCGATTGCTAAATATGTATATACAAGAAAATCGATTTTATACCTAAATATAAGATTAGGAAATTCTTCTAAATATACTGTCGTTATGCCGCCATGGCTTTGTATCAACTTCAATATGTTAAAGAAGGTTAATTATTTTAAATATGTTAAACTAGTGGTTTGAAGCATTTCGATATCGACTGCTAAATGTGTAAATACAAGAAAATCGATTTTATACCTAAATACAAAATTATAACATTACGGAATTCTTCTAAATGCACTGCCGTTATACCGTTTAGGCTTTATGTAGACTTCAGTAAGCTAAAAAATGTTTATTAACTTAATATGTTTAACTAATGATTTGAAGCATTTCGATATCGATAGCTAAATGTGTATGTAAAAGAAAATCGAATTTATACCTAAACATAAGATTACGGAATTCTTCCAAATGTACTGTCGTTATGCCGCCATGGCTTTATATCAACTTCAATACATTAAAGAAGGTTAATTTACTTAAATATGCTTCACTAAAGATTTGAAGCATTTCGATATTGATTGCTAAGTGTGTATGTACAAGAAAATCGATTTTATACCTAAATAAAAGATTACGGAATTCTCCCAAACATACTGCCCTTATGGCTTTATATCACCTTCATTACGTTAAAGAAGGTAAATTAACTTATATGTGTTAAACTAACGATTTGAAGATTTTCGATATCGATTGCTAAATGTGTAAATACAAGAAAATCGACTATATACCTAAATATAAGATTACGGAATTCTTCTACTTGCACTGTCGTTATGCCGCCATGGCTTTATATAACCTTCATTACGTTAAAGAAGGTTAATTAACTTAAATATGCTAAACCAGTTATTTGAAGCATTTTGATATCGATTGCAAAACGTGTATATACAAGAAAATCGACTATATGCCTAAATATAAGATTACGGAATTCTTCCAAATGCAGTGCCGTTATGGCTTTATGTCAACTTCAGTACGCTAAACGAGGTTTATTAACTTAAATATGTTAAACCAGTTATCTGAAGCATTCCGATATCGATTGCGAAATGTATATATACAAGAAAATCGATTTTATACCTAAATATAAGATTACGGAATTTTTCCAAATGTACTGTCGTTATGCCGACATGGCTTTATATCACCTTCAGTACGCCAAAGAAGGATAATTATTTTAAATATGTTAAACTAATGGTTTGAAGCATTTCGATATCGATTGCTAAATGTGTAAATACAAGAAAATCGACTTTGTACCTAAATATAAAATTATAACATTACGAAATTCGTCTAAATGCACTGCCGGTATACCGTTAAGGCTTTACGCAGACTTCAGTGAGCTAAAAAATGTTTATTAAATTAATATGTTAAACTAATGATTTGAAGCATTTCGATATCGATATCTAAATGTGTATATAAAAAAAAAACTGCTTTATACCTAAATATAAGATTACGGAATTCTTCTCAATGCACTGCTGTTATGCCGCCATGGCTTTATATCAACTTCAGTGCGTTAAAGATGGTTAATTAAATTTAATATGTTAAACTAATGATTTGAAGCATTTCGATATCGCTTGCTAAATGTGTAAATACAAGAAAATCGACTTTATACCTAAATATAAAATTATAACATTACGAAATTCTTCTAAATGCACTGCCGGTATACCGTTAAGGCTTTACGCAGACTTCAGTGAGCTAAAAAATGTTTATTAAATTAATATGTTAAACTAATGATTTGAAGCATTTCGATATCGATATCTAAATGTGTATATAAAAAAAAATCTGCTTTATACCTAAATATAATATAACGGAATTCTTCTAGACGCACTGCCGTTATGCCGTTAAGGCTCTATGTAGACTTCAGTAGGATAAACAGGATTAATTAACTTAAATATGTTAAACCAATGATTTGAAGCATTTCGATATCGATTGCTAAATAAGTAAATACAAGAAAATCGACTTTTTACCTAAATAAAATAAATAAATTCTTCTAAATGCACTGCAGTTATACCGTTAACGCTTTATATAAATTTCAGTACGTTAAAGAAGGTTAATTTACTTAAATATGCAAAACTAATGATTTCAAGCATTTCGATATCGATTGCTAAATTTGTATGTACAAGAAAATCGATTTTATACCTAAATAAAAGATTACGGAATTCACCTAAATACACTGCCGTTATGGCGTTATGTAAACTTCGGTAAGATAAAGAAGGTTAATTAACCTAAATATGCTAAACCAGTTATTTGAAGCATTTCGATATCGATTACTAAATGCGTATATACAACAAAATCGACTTTATACCCAAATATAAGATTACGGAATTCTTCTAAATGCACTGCCGTTATGCCGCCATGGCTTTATATCAACTTCACTACGTTAAAGAAGGTTAATTATTTTAAATATGTTAAACTAATGGTTTGAAGCATTTCGATATCGATTGCTAAATGTGTAAGTACAAGAAAATCGACTTTATACCTAAATATAAAATTATAACATTACGAAATTCTTCTAAATGCACTGCCGGTATACCGTTAAGGCTTTACGCAGACTTCAGTGAGCTAAAAAATGTTTATTAACTTAAATATGTTAAACTAATGATTTGTAGCATTTCGGTATCGATATCTAAATGTGTATGTAAAAGAAAATCTGCTTTATATCTAAATATAAGATTAAATAATTCATCTACATGCACTGCCGTAATGCCGTCGTGCCTATATGCCAACTTCAGATCGTTAAAGAAGGTTTATTAACTTAAATATGTTAAGTTAATGAGTTGAAGCATCCCGATGTCGATTGCTAAATGTGTCTATACAACAAAATCGACTTTATACCTAAATATAAGATTACGGAATTCTTCCAAATGCACTGCCGTTATACCGTTGTGGCTTTATGTAAACTTCAGTAAGATAAAGAAGGTTAATTAACTAAAATATGTTAAACTAATGTCTTGAAGCATTTCGTTATCGATTGCTTAAAGTGTATATACAAGAAAATCGACTTTATACCTAAATATAAGATTACGGAATTCTTCTCAATGCACTGCCGTTATGCCGCCATGGCTTTATATCAACTTCAGTGCGTTAAAGAAGGTTAATTAACTTAAATATGTTAAACTAATGATTTGAAGCATTTCGATATCGCTTGCTAAATGCGTATATGCAAGAAATTCGATTTTATACCTAAATATAAGATAACGGAATTGTTCTAAATGCACTGCCGTTATGCCGTTAAGGCTCTATGTGGACTTCAGTAGGATAAACAGGATTAATTAACTTAAATATATTAAACTAATGATTTGAAGCATTTCGATATCGATTGCTAAATAAGTAAATACAAGAGAATCGACTTTACACCTAAATAAAATAAATAAATTCTTCTAAATGCACTGCAATTATACCTAAATAAAATAAATAAATTCTTCTAAATGCACTGCAGTTATACCAATAAGGCTTATATAAATTTCAGTACGTTAAAGAAGGTTAATTTACTTAAATATGCAAAACTAATGATTTCAAGCATTTCGATATCGATTGCTAAATTTGTATGTACAAGAAAATCGATTTTATACCTAAATAAAAGATTACGGAATTCACCCAAATATACTGCCGTTATGGCGTTATGTAAACTTCGGTAAGATAAAGAAGGTTAATTAACCTAAATATGCTAAACCAGTTATTTGAAGCATTTCGATATCGATTGCTAAATATGTAAACACAAGAAAATCGACTTTATACCTAAATAGAAGATTACGGAATTCTTTTAAATGCACTGCAGTTATACCGTTAAGGTTTTATATAAATTTCAGTACGTTAAAGAAGGTCAATTTACTTAAATATGCTAAACTAATGATTTGAAGCATTTCGATATCGATTCCTAAATGTGTATGTACAAGAAAATCGATGCCGTTATGGCGTTATGTAAACTTCGGTAAGATAAAGAAGGTTAATTAACTTAAGTATGCTAAAGCAGTTATTTGAAGCATTTCGATATCTATTACTTAATGCGTATATACAAGAAAATCGACTTTATACCTAAATATATGATTACGTAATTCTTCTTAATGCACTGCTGTTATGCCGTTAAGGCTTTTGTAGACTTCAGTAAGATAAAGAGCGTTAATTAACTTAAATACAAGGGCTGTCTGATAAATAACCGACCTCAACGTGAAGCTAGCGGCACCTCTGAAAACAAAGTTTTTACTTCAAATTGGGCATATTATAATAGCTACTCGCCAAAATTTCAGAAATTTATCTTGCGCAATTATCTGTTGACAGTCGTTTTTGTGAGTCTAATTCGGTGATTTCCCAAAAATGGAAAAAATTGAATATCGAGCTTGGAAGATGATGAACGTCCTGGGCGTCCAAAAGCTGTAACCACTAACTACATATAACATCGCTAAAGTTCATCAATTGGTATTAGACGACCGCCGGATTAAAGATAAGGAAATAGCTGAGATCATGAAGATGTCGAAAGAACGTGTTTGTCACATATTAAACCAAGATTTGGGCATGAGAAAGCTGTCCGCGCGTTGGGTGCGGCGTTTGCTTACGCTAGACCACAAACGTGCGCGCATGAACATTTCCAGCGCACTGTTGAATCAGTTTAGAGGCAATACGACCAAGTTTTGGCGCCGATTGATAACTGTAGACGAAACTTGGATTCATCGTTATACGCCAGAAACAAAAATCCAATCTAAACAGTGGATTGAAAAGGGGGAACCGGCCCCAAAAAAACCTAAAGCTGTGTTTTCGGCTGGGAAAGTGATGGCGAGTGTTTTTTGGGACAGCCATGGAATTATATTTATCGGCTATCTTGAAAAAGGAGAAACTATAACAGGAGCATACTATGCATCATTATTGGACAAGCTAAAGGAAGGAATTTCGAAAAAGTGGCCACATTTGCAAAAAAAGAAAGTCTTGTTCCACCAAGACAACGCACCATCTCACACCTCAACAGTCGCCATGGCGAAAATCCACGAATTGCGGTTCGAACTGCTTGACCATCCACCTTATTCACCGAATCTAGAACCAAGCGACCTTTTTTTGTTTCCTCAACTTAAAACTGCGCTCGGCGGTCAGAGATTTTCGTCAATAGAGAAGGCAATCTCTTTCGTGAACTCGTATTTTGCAGACAAAGACGCCAAGTACTATTTGGAAGGGTTGCAGAGATGGGAGCATCGCTGGGAGAAGTGTGTGGAGTTAGAAGGAGACTATGTAGAAAAATAAAAAAAAATTTGAAAAAGTCGCGTGCATGATGGTTACGTCGGTTATTTAGCAGACAGCCCTCGTATGTTAAAGTAATGATTTGAATAATTTCGATGTCAATTGCTAAATGTGGATGTACAACAAAATCGACTTTATACCTAAACAAAAGATAACGGAATTCATATAAATATACTGCCGTTATGGCTTTATGTACACTTCAGTAAGATAAAGAAGGTTAATTAACTTAAATATGCTAAACCAGTTATTTGAAGCATTTCGATATCGATTGCAAAATGTGTATATACAAGAAAATCGAATTTATACCTAAATATAAGATTACGGAATTCTTCCAAATGCACTGCCGTAATGGCTTTATATCAACTTCAATACGATCAAGAAGGTTAATTAACTTAAATATGTTAAACCAATGATTTGAAGCATTTCGAAATCGACTGCTAAATGTGTAGAAATAAGAAAATCGACTTTATACCTAAATACAAAATTATAACATAACGGAATTCTTCTAAATGCACTGCCCTTATACCGTTAAGGCTTTATGTAGACTTCAGTGCGTTAAAGAAGGTTTCTTAACTTAAATATGTTAAACTAATGACTTGAAGCATTTCGATATGTTAGTTAACCCTCTTTATCTTACTGAAGTCTACAAACGCCTTAACGGCATAACGGAAAAGCATTTAGAAGAATTACGTAATCTTATATTTAGGTGTAAAGTCGATTTTCTTGTATATACACATTTAGCAATCGATATCGAAATGCTTCAAATCATTAGTTTAACATATTTAAGTTAATAAACCTTCTTTAACGCACTGAAGTCTACATAGAGCCTTAACGGTATAACGGCAGTGCATTTAGAAGAATTCCGTAATGTTATAATTTTGTATTTAGGTATAAAGTCGATTTTCTTATATCTACACATTTAGCAGTCGATATCGAAATGCTTCAAATCATTAGTTTAACATATTTAAGTTAATTAACCCTTTTAAACGTATTGAAGTTGATATAAAGCCATGGCGGCATAACGACAGTACATTCGGAAGAATTCCGTAATCTTATATTTAGGTATAAAGTCAATTTTCTTGTATATATGCATTAAGCAGTCGATATCGAAATGCTTCAAATAACTGGTTTAACATATTTAAGTTAATAAACCTTCTTTAACTAACTGAAGTTAACATAAAGCCATAACGGTATAACGTCAGTGCATTTGGAAGAATTCCGTAACCTTATATTTAGGTATAAAAAAGATTTTCTTGTATATGTGCATTAAGCAATCGATTTCGAAAATCTTCAAATCATTAGTTTAACATATTTAAGCTAATTAACCCTCTTTATCTTACTGAAGTCTACAAAAGCCTTAACGGCATAACGGCAGTGCATTCAGAGAAATTCCGTTATCATATATTTAGGTATAAAGTCGATTTTCTTGTATATATGCATTAAGCAATCGATTTCGAAAAGCTTCAAATAACTGGTGTAACATATCTAAGTTAATAAACCTTCTTTAACAAACTTAAGTTAACATAAAGCCATAACGGCATAACGGCAGTGCATTTAGAAGAATTCCGTTATCTTATATTTATGTATAAATTCGATTTTCTTGTATATACACATTTAGCAATCGATATCAAAATGCTTCCAATCATTAGTTTAACATATTTAAGTTAATTAACCTTCTTTAACGTATTGAAGGTGATATAAAGCCATGGCGGCATAACGACAGTACATTTGGAAGAATTCCGTAATCTTATATTTAGGTATAAAGAAGATTTTCTTGTATATATGCATTTAGCAATCGATTTCGAAATGCTTCAAATAACTCGTTTATTATGTTTAAGTTAATAAACCTTCTTTAACGAACAGAAGTTAACTAAAGCCACAACGGCATAACGGCAGTGCATTTAGAAGAATTCCGTAATCTTATATTAAGGTATAAAGTCGATTTTCTTGTATATACACATTTAGCAATCGATATCGAAATGCTTCAAATCATAAGTTTAACATATTTAAGTTAAATAACCATCTTAATCTTACTGAATTCTACAAAAGCCTTAACGGCATAATGGCAGTGCATTAAGAAGAATTACGTTATCTTATATTTAGGTATAAAGTCGGTTTTCTTTATATACATATTTTGCTAACGATATCGAAATGCTTCAAATCATTAGTTTAACATATTTAAGTTAGTTAAGCTTCTTTAACGTATTGAAGTTGATATAAAGCCATGGCGGCATAACGGCAGTACATTTAGAAGAATTCCGTAATCTTATATTTAGGTATAAAGTCGATTTTCTTGAATATATACATTTCGCAATCGATATCGAAATGCTTCAAATCATTAGTTTAACTTATTTAAGTTAGTTAACTTCTTTAACTTACTGAACTTCGCATAATGCCATAACGGTATAGCGGCAGAGCATTTGGAAGAATTCCGTAATCTTATGTTTCGGTATAAAGTCGATTTTGTTGTATATACACATTTAGCAATCGATATCGAGATGCTTCAGCCCATTAGCTTAACATATTTAAGTTAATAAACCTTCTTTAACGAACTGAAGTTGGCATAAAGCCCTGGCGGCATAACGATAGTGCATTTAGGAGAATTCCGTTATCTTATATTTAGGTGTAAAGTCGATTTTCTTGTATTTACATATTTAGCAATCGATATCGAAATGCTTCCAATAACAGGTTTATTTTATTTAAGTTAATTAAACTTCTTTATCTTACTGAAGTTTACATAAAGCCATAACGGCATAACGGCAGTGCATTTGGAAGAATTCCGTGATCTTATGTTTAGGTATAAAGTCGATGTTCTTGTATATATCCATTTAGCAATCGATATCGAATGGCTTCAAATCATTAGTTTAACTTATTTAAGTTAATAAACCTTCTTTATCTAACTGAAGTTAACATAAAGCCTTAACGGTATAACGGCAGTGCATGCAGAAAATTTCCGTAGTCTTATATTAAGGTATATAGTCGATATTCTTGTATATATACATTCCGCAATCGATATCGAAATGCTTCAAATCATTAGTTTAACATATTTAAGTTAATTTACTTCTCTATCTTACAGAAGTTTACATACAGCCAGAACGGCAGTGCATTTGGAAGAATTCCGTAGTCTTATATTGAGGCATAAAGTCGATTTTCTTGTATATACACATTTCGCAACCGATATCGAAATGCTTCCAATAACAGGTTTAGCTTATTTAAGTTAATTAAACATCTTTATCTTACTGAAGTTTACATAAAGCCATAACGGCATAACGGCAGTGCATTTAGAAGAATTCCGTTATCTTATATTTAGGTATAAATTCGATTTTCTTGTATATACACATTTAGCAATCGCTAATGATATGCTTCAAATCATTAGTTTAACATATTTAAGTTAATAAACCTTCTTTATCTTACTGAAGTTTACATTAAGCCATAACGGTATAACGGCAGTGCATTTGGAAGAATTCCGTAATCTTATATTTAGGTATAAAGTCGATTTTGTTGTATATACTCATTTAGCAATCGATATCGAAATGCTTCAAATCATTAGTTTAACAACTTTAAGTTAATTAACTTTCTTTAACGTATTGAAGTTGATATAAAGCCATGGCGGCATAACGGCAGTGCATTTAGAAGAATTCCGTAATCTAATATTTAGGTATAAAGTCGATTTTCTTGAATATATACATTTCGCAATCGATATCGAAATGCTTCAAATCATTAGTTTAACTTATTTAAGTTAATTAACGTCTTTAACTTACTGAACTTCGCATAATGCCATAACGGTATAACGGCAGCGCATTTGGAAGAATTCCGTAATCTTATGTTTAGGTATAAAGTCGATTTTGTTGTATATACACATTTAGCAATCGATATCGAGATGCTTCAGCCCATTAACTTAACATATTTAAGTTAATAAACCTTCTTTAACGAACTGAAGTTGGCATAAAGCCCTGGCGGCATAACGATAGTGCATTTAGGAGAATTCCGTTATCTTATATTTAGGTATAAAATCGATTTTCTTAAATTTACACAATAAGCAATCGATATCGAAATGCTTCAAATCATTAGTTTAACACATTTTAGTTAATAAACTTTTTTAAGATTACTGAAGTCTACATAAAGCCATGGCGGTATAACGGCAGTGCATTTAGAAGAATTCCGTAACGTTATAATTTTATATTTAGGTATAAAGTCGATTTTCTTGTATTTACACATAAAGCAATCGATATCGAAAATCTTCAAATCATTAGCTTAACATATTTAAGCTAATTAACCCTCTTTTTCTTACTGAAGTCTGCAAAAGCCTTAACGGCAGTGCATTCAGAGAAATTCCGTTATCATATATTTAGGTATAGAGTCGATTTTCTTGTATATATGCATTAAGCAATCGATTTCGAAAAGCTTCAAATAACTGGTGTAACATATCTAAGTTAATAAACCTTCTTTAACGAACTGAAGTTAACATAAAGCCATAACGGCATAACGGCAGTGCACTTAGAAGAATTCCGTAAGCTTATATTTAGGTATAAAGTCGATTTTGTTGTATATACGCATTTAGCAATCGACATCGAAATGCTTCAAATCATTAGTTTAACATATTTAAGTTAATTAACCTTCTTTAACGTATTGAAGGTGATAAAAAGCCATGGCGGCATAACGACAGTACATTTGGAAGAATTCCGCAACCTTATATTTAGGTATAAAAAAGATTTTCTTGTATATATGCATTTAGCAATCGATTTCGAAAATCTTCAAATCATTAGTTTAACATATTTAAGCTAATTAACCCTCTTTATCTTACTGAAGTCTACAAAAGCCTTAACGGCATAACGGCAGTGCATTTAGAGAAATTCTGTTATCATATATTTAGGTATAAAGTCGATTTTCTTGTATATATGCATTAAGCAATCGATTTCGAAATGCTTCAAATAACCGGTGTAACATGTTTAAGTTAATGAACCTTCTTTAACGAACAGAAATTAACATAAAGCCATAACTGCATAACGGCAGTGCATTTAGAAGAACTCCGTAATCTTATATTTAGGTCTAAAGTCGATTTTCTTGTATATACACATTTTGCAATCGATATCGAAATGCTTCAAATCATTAGTTTAACACATTTAAGTTAATTAACCTTCTTTAACGTATTGAAGGTGATATAAAGCCATGGCGGCATAACGACAGTACATTTGGAAGAATTCCGTAACCTTATAGTTAGGTATAAAGAAGATTTTCTTGTATATATGCATTTAGCAATCGATTTCGAAATGCTTCAAATAACTGGTTTAACATATTTAAGTTAATAAACCTTCTTTAACGAACAGTATTTAACATAAAGCCACAACGGCATAACGGCAGTGCATTTAGAAGAATGCCGTAATCTTATATTTGGGTATAAAGGCGATTTTCTTGTATATACACATTTAGCAATCGATATCGAAATGCTTCAAGTCATTAGTTTAACATATTTAAGTTAATTAACCATCTTAATCTTACTGAAGTTTGCAAACGCCTTAACGGCATAACGGCAAAGCATTTAGAACAATTACGTAATCTTATATTTAGGTATAAAGTCGATTTTCTTGTATACACTCATTTAGCACTCGATATCAAAATGCTTCAAATCATTAGTTTAACATATTTAAATTAACAAACCTTTTTTAACTGACTGAAGTTAACATAATGCCATAACGGTATAACGGCAGTGCATTTGGAAGAATTCCGTAATCTTATATTTAGGTATAAAGTCGATTTTGTTGTATATATGCATTTAGCAATCGATTTCGAAAATCTTCAAATCATTAGTTTAACATATTTAAGTTAATAAAGCTTCTTTAACGCACTAAAGTTAACATAAAGCCATGGCGGCATAACGGCAGTGCATTTAGAAGAATTCCGTAAGCTTATATTTAGGTATAAACTCGATTTTGTTGTATATACACATTTACCAATCGATATCGAAATGCTTCAAATCATTAGTTTAACATATTTAAGTTAATTAACCTTCTTTAACGTATTGAAGGTGATATAAAGCAATGGCGGCATAACGACAGTACATTTGGAAGAATTCCGTAATCTTATATTTAGGTATAAAGAAGATTTTCTTGTATATATGCATTTAGCAATCGATTTCGAAATGCTTCAAATAACTGGTTTAACATATTTAAGTTAATAAACCTTCTTTAACGAACAGAAGTTAACATATAGCCACAACGGCATAACGGCAGTGCATTTAGAAAAATTCCGTAATCCTATATTTAGGTATAAAGTCGATTTTTTTGTATATATGCATTTAGCAATCGATTTCGAAAATCTTCAAATCATTAGTTTAACACATTTAAGTTAATTAACCTTCTTTAACGTATTGAAGGTGATATAAAGCCATGGCGGCATAACGACAGTACATTTTGAAGAATTCCGTAATCTTATATTTAGGTATAAAGTCGATTTTCTTGTATATATGCATTTAGCAATCGATTTCGAAAATCTTCAAATCATTAGTTTAACATATTTAAGTTAATAAAGCTTCTTTAACGCACTAAAGTTAACATAAAGCCATGGCGGCATAACGGCAGTGCATTTAGAAGAATTCCGTAAGCTTATATTTAGGTATAAACTCGATTTTGTTGTATATACACATTTACCAATCGATATCGAAATGCTTCAAATCATTAGTTTAACATATTTAAGTTAATAAACCTTCTTTACACTAATTTTACTTTAAGCCATCGGATAACGGCAGTGC
>JAPZAG010002212.1:0-20076 GCA_027475135.1 Bactrocera correcta | reverse complement strand
GTTCAACTCATTAGTTTAACATATTTAAGTTAATAAACCTTCTTAAACGATCTGAAGTTGGCTTAGAGCCATGGCGGCATAACGGCAGTGCATTTAGAAGAATTCCGTAATCTTATATTTAGGTATAAAGTCGATTTTCTTGTATATACACATTAAGCAATCGATAACGAAATGCTTCAAACCATTAGTTTAACATATTTAAATTAATTAACCTTCTTTAACGTATTGAAGTTGATATAAAGCCATGGCGGCATAACGGCAGTGCATGTAGAAGAATTCCGTAATCTTATATTTAGGTATAAAGTCGATTTTGTTGTATATACACATAAGCAATCGATATCGAGATGGTTCAACTCATTAGTTTAACATACTTAAGTTAATTAACCTTATTTTTCTCACTGAAGTGTACACAAAGCCATAACAGTATAACGGCAGTGCATTTGGAAGAATTCCGAAGTCTTATATTTATGTATAAAGTCGATTTTGTTGTATATACACATTTAGCAATCGATATCGAAATGCTTCTAATCATTAGTTTAACATATTTAAGTTAGTTAACCTTCTTTAACGTAATGAAGGTGATATAAAGCCATGGCGGCATAACGGCAGTGCATTTAGAAGAATTCCGTAATCTTATATTTATGTAAAAAGTCGATTTTCTTGTATATACACATTTAGCTTTCGATATCGAAATGCTTCAAATCATTCGTTTAGCATATTTAAGTTCGTTAACCTTCTTTAACGAACGGAAGTTGGCTTACAGCCATGGCGACATAAAGACATTGCATTTAGAAGAATTCCGTAATCTTATATTTAGGCATAAAGTCGATTTTCTTAAATATTCACATTTAGCAATCGATAACGAATTGCTTCAAATCATTAGTTTAACATATTTAAGTTAATTAACCTTCTTTAACGAACTGAAGTTAACATAAAGCCATAACGGCATATCGGCAGTGCATTTGGAAGAATTCCGTAATCTTATATTTAGGTAAAAAGTCGGATTTCTTGTATATACACATTTAACTATCGATATCGAAATGCTTCAAATTATTAGTTTAATATACTTAAGTTAATAAGGCTTCTTTAACCTTTAGCTTAAAGCCATGGTGGCATAACGGCAGTGCATTTAGAAGAATTCCGTAATCTTATATTTAGGTATAAAGTCGATTTTGTTGTATATACACATAAGCAATCGATATCGAGATGGTTCAACTCATTAGTTTAACATATTTAAGTTAATTAACCTTATTTTTCTCACTGAAGTGTACATAAAGCCATAACGGTATAACGGCAGTGCATTTGGAAGAATTCCGTAATCTTATATTCAGTTATAAAGTCGATTTTCTTATATTTACACATTAAGCAATCGATATCGAAACTTCAGATAACTGGTTTAACATATTTAAGTTAATAAACCTCCTTTAGAGAACTGAAGTTGACATAAAACCATAACTCCATAGTCTTATATTTAGGCATAAAGTCGGTTTTCTAGTATATACACATTTAGCAATCGATATCGAAATGCTTCAAATCATTAGTTTAACATATTTAAGTTAATTAACCTTCTTTAACGAACGGAAGTTGGCATAAAGCCAATACGGCATAACGGCAGAGCATTTAGAAGAATTCCGTAATCTTATATTTAGGTATAAAGTCGATTTTCTTGTATATACACATTTAGCAATCTATAACGAAATGCTTCAAATCATTAGTTTAACATATTTAAGTTAATTAGCCTTCTTTCTCTGACTGAAGTTTATATAAAGCCATAACGGTATAACGGCAGAGCATTTAGAAGAATTCCGTAATCTTGTATTTAGATATATAGTCGATTGTCTTGTATTTACGCATTTAGCAATCGATATCGAAAATCTTCAAATAATTAGTTTAACATATTTAAGTTAATTAACCTTCTTTAACGTATTGAAGGTGATATAAAGCCATGGCGGCATAACGACAGTGCATTTAGAGGAATTCCGTAATCTTATATTTAGGTATAAAGTCGATTTTGTTGTATATACACATTTAGCAATCGATATCGAAATGCTTCAAATCATTAGTTTAACATATTTAAGTTAATAAACCTTCTTTAACGTATTGAAGTCGATATGAAGCCATGGCGGCAGAACGACAGTACATTTGGAAGAATTCCGAAGTCTTATATTTATGTATAACGTCGATTTTCTTGTATGTACACATTTAATAATCGATATCGAAATGCTTCAAATCATTAGTTTAACATATGTAAGTTAATAGACCTTCTTTAACAAACGGAAGTTGGCTTAAAGCCATGGCGGCATAACGGCAGTGCATTTAGAAGAATTCCGTAATCTTATATTTAGGTAAAAAGTCGATTTTCTTGTATATACACATCTAGCTATCGATATCGAAATGCTTCAAATCATTCGTTTAGCATATTTAAGTTCGTTAACCATCTTTAACGTTATGAAGGTGATATAAAGCCATGGCGGCATAACGACAGTGCATTTAGAAGAATTTCGTAATCTTATATTTATGTATAAAGGCGATTTTCTTGTATGTACACATTTAATAATCGATATCGAAATGCTTCAAATCATTAGTTTAACATATGTAAGTTAATAGACCTTCTTTAACAAACGGAAGTTGGCTTAAAGCCATGGCGACATAACGACAGTGCATTTAGAAGAATTCCGTAATCTTATATTTAGGCACAAAGTCGATTTTCTTAAATATTCACATTTAGCAATCGATAACGAATTGCTTCAAATCATTAGTTTAACATATTTAAGTTAATTAACCTTCTTTAACGAACTGAAGTTAACATAAAGCCATAACGGCATATCGGCAGTGCATTTGGAAGAATTCTGTAATCTTATATTTAGGTAAAATTCGGATTTCTTGTATATACACATTTAACTATCGATATCGAAATGCTTCAAATCATTCGTTTAACATATTTAAGTTCGTTAACCTTCTTTAACGTTATGAAGGTGATATAAAGCCATGGCGGCATAACGACAGTGCATTTAGAAGAATTTCGTAATCTTATATTTATGTATAAAGGCGATTTTCTTGTATATACACATTCAGCAATCGATATCGAAATGCTTCAAATCATTAGATTAACATGTTTAAGTTAATAAACCTTCTTTAACCTTTGGCTTAAAGCCATGGTGGCATAACGGCAGTGCATTTAGAAGAACTCCGTAATCTTATATTTAGGTATAAAGTCGATTTTGTTGTATATACACATAAGCAATCGATATCGAGATGGTTCAACTCATTAGTTTAACATATTTAAGTTAATTAACCTTATTTTTTTCACTGAAGTGTACATAAAGCCATAACGGTATAACGGCAGTGCATTTGGAAGAATTCCGTAATCTTATATTCAGTTATAAAGTCGATTTTCTTGTATTTACACATTAAGCAATCGATATCGAAATGCATCAGATAACTTGTTTAGCATATTTAAGTTAATTAATTTGCGAAACGTGTATATACAAGAAAATCGACTTTATACCTAAATATAAAATTATAACATTACGGAATTCTTCTAAATGCACTGCCGTTATACCGTTAAGGCTTTATGTAGACTTCAGTATGCTAAAAAATGTTTATTAACTTAATATGTTAAACTTATGATTTGAAGCGTTTCGATATCGATAGCTAAATGTGTATAAACAAAAAAATCGACTTTATACCTAAATATAAGATTACGGTATTCTTCTACATGCACTGTCGTTATGCCGCCATGGCTTTATATCACCTTCATTACGTTAAAGAAGGCTAACTAACTTAAATATGTTAAACTAATGATTTGAAGATTTTCGATATCGATTGCTTAATGCGTAAATACAAGACAATCGACTATATACCTAAATATAAGATTACGGAATTCTTCTACATGCACTGTCGTAATGCCGCCATGGCTTTATATCACCTTCATTACGTTAAAGAAGGTTAACTAACTTAAATATGTTAAACTAATGATTTGAAGATTTTCGATATCGATTGCTAAATGCGTAAATACAAGAAAATCGACTATATACCTAAATATAAGATTACGGAATTCTTCTACATGCACTGTCGTTATGCCGCCATGGCTTTATATCACCTTCATTACGTTAAAGAAGGTTAATTAACTTAAATATGTTAAAATAATGATTTGAAGCATTTCGATATCGATTGCTAAATGTGTATATACAACAAAATCGACTTTATACCTAAATATAATATTACGTAATTCTTCTAAATGCTTTGCCGTAATGCCGTTAAGGCGTTTGTAGACTTCAGTAAGATAAAGAGGGTTAGTTAACTTGAATATGTTAAACTAATGATTTGAAGCATTTCGATATCGACTGCTAGATGCGTTTATACAAAAAAATCGACTTTATACCCAAATATAAGATTACGGAATTCTTCTACATGCACTGTCGTTATGCCGCCATGGCTTTATATCACATTCATTACGTTAAAGAAGGTTAACTAACTTAAATATGTTAAACTAATGATTTGAAGCATTTCGTTATCGATTGCAAAATGTGTATGTACAACAAAATCGACTTTATACCTAAATATAAGATAACGGAATTCATATAAATATACTGCCGTTATGCCGTGATGGCTTTATGTCAACTTCAGTTCGCTAAAGGAGGTTTATTAACTTAAATATGTTAGACCAGTTATCTGAAGCATTTCCATATCGATTGCGAAATGTATATATACAAGAAAATCGACTTTATACTTAAATATAAAATTAAAACATTACGGAATTCTTCTAAATGCACTGCCGTTATACCGTTAAGGCTTTATGTAGACTTCAGTATGCTTAAAAATGTTTATTAACTTAATATGTTAAACTAATGATTTGAAGCATTTCGATATCGATAGCTAAAACTGTATATACAAGAAAATCGACTTTATGCCTAAATATAAGATTATAGAATTCTTCTAAATGCCCTGCCGTTATGCCGCCATGGCTATAAGCCAACTTCCGTTCGTTAAAGAAGGTTTATTAACTTAAACTTTGAAGCATTTCGATATCGATTGCTGAATGTGTATATACAAGAAAATCGACCTTATACATAAATATAAGATTACGGAATTCTTCTAAATGCACTGTCGTTATGCCGCCATGGTTTTATATCCCCCTTCATTACGTTAAAGAAGGTTAACGAACTTGAATATGTTAAACGAATGATTTGAAGCATTTCGATATCGATAGCTAAATGTGTATATACAAGAAAGTCGAATTTTACCTAAATATAAGATTACGGAATTCTTCTAAATGCACTGCCGTTATGCCGCCATGGCTTTAAGCCAACTTCCGTTCGTTAAAGAAGGTTTATTAACTTAAATATTTTAAACTAATGATAAATGTGTATATACAACAAAATCGACTTTATACATAAATATACGATAGCGGAATTCTTCTAAATGCACTGTCGTTATGCCGCTATGGCTTTATATCACCTTCATTACGTTAAAGAAGGTTAACGAACTTAAATATGTTAAACTAATGAGTTGAACCATCTCGATATCGATTGCTGAATGTGTATATACAAGAAAATCGACCTTATACATAAATATAAGATTACGAAATTCTTCCAAATGTACTGTCGTTATGCCGCCATGGCTTTATATCGACTTCAATACGTTAAGGAAGGTTAATTAACTTAAATATGTTAAACTAATGATTTGAAGCATTTCGATATCGATTGCTAGATGTGTATATACAACAAAATCGACTTTATACCCAAATATAAGATTACGGAATTCTTCTAAATGCACTGTCGTTATGCCGCCATGGCTTTATATCACTTTCATTACGTTAAAGAAGGTTAACTAACTTAAATATGGTAAACTAATGATTTGAAGCATTTCAATATCGATTGCTAAATGTGTATGTGCAATAAAATCGACTTTAAACCTAAATGTAAGATAACGGAATTCATATAAATGTACTGCCGTTATACCGTTATGGCTTTAAGTAAACTTTAGTAAGATAAAGAAGGTTAATTAACATAAATGTGCTAAACCAGTTATCTGATGCATTTCGATATCAATTGCTTAATGTGTAAATACAAGAAACTCGACTTTATACCTAAATATAAGATTACGGAATTCTTCCAAATGCACTGCCGTTATACCGTTATGGCTTTAAGCCAACTTCCGTTCGTTAAAGAAGGTTAATTAACTTAAATATGTTAAACTAATGATTTGAAGCATTTCCATATCGATTGCTAAATGTGTATATACAAGAAAATCGACTTTATACCTAAATATAAGATAACGGAGTTCATATAAATATACTGCCGTTATGCCGTGATGGCTGTAAACTTCAGTAAGATTAAGAAGGTTAATTAACTTAAATATGCTAAACCAGTTATTTGAAGCATTTCGATATCGATTGCAAAATGCGTATATACAAGAAAAACGAATTTATGCCTAAATATGAGACTACGGAACTCTTCCAAATGCAGTGCCGTTATGGCTTTATGTCAACTTCAGTTCGCTAAAGGAGGTTTATTATCTTAAATATGTTAAACCAGTTATCTGAAGCATTTCCATATCGATTGCGAAATGTATATATACAATAAAATCGACTTTATACCTAACTATAAAATTATAACATTACGGAATTCTTCTAAATGCACTGCCGTTATACCGTTAAGGCTTTATGTAGGCTTCAGTATGCTTAAAAATGTTTATTAACTTAATATGTTAAACTAATGATTTGAAGATTTCCGATATCGATTGCTAAATGCGTAAATACAAGAAAATCGACTTTATACCTAAATGTAAGATAACGGAATTCATATAAATGTACTGCCGTTATACCGTTATGGCTTTATGTAAACTTTAGTAAGATAAAGAAGGTTAATTAACATAAATATGCTAAACCAGTTATCTGATGCATTTCGATATCAATTGCTTAATGTGTAAATACAAGAAACTCCACTTTCTACCTAAATATAAGATTACGGAATTCTTCCAAATGCACTGCCGTTATACCGTTATGGCTTTATGTACACTTCAGTGAGAAAAATAAGGTTAATTAACTTAAGTATGTTAAACTAATGAGTTGAACCATCTCGATATCGATTGCTGAATGTGTATATACAAGAAAATCGACCTTATACATAAATATAAGATTACGGAATTCTTCTAAATGCACTGTCGTTATGCCGCCATGGTTTTATATCACCTTCATTACGTTAAAGAAGGTTAACGAACTTAAATATGTTAAACGAATGATTTGAAGCACTTCGATATCGATAGCTAAATATGTATATACAAGAAAATCGACTTTTTACCTAAATATAAGATTACGGAATTCTTCTAAATGCACTGCCGTTATGCCCCCATGGCTTTAAGCCAACTTCCGTTCGTTAAAGAAGGTTTATTAACTTAAATATGTTAAACTAATGATAAATGTGTATATACAAAAAAAATCGACTTTATACATAAATATACGATAGCGGAATTCTTCTAAATGCACTGTCGTTATGCCGCTATGGCTTTATATCACCTTCATTACGTTAAAGAAGGTTAACGAACTTAAATATGTTAAACTAATGATTTGAAACATTTCGATATTCATTGCTAAATGTGTATATACAAGAAAATCGACTTTATACATAAATATAAGATTACGAAATTCTTCCAAATGTACTGTCGTTATGCCGCCATGGCTTTATATCTGCTTCATTACGTTAAAGAAGGTTAACGATCTTAAATATGTTAAACGAATGAATTGAAGCATTTCGATATCGATAGCTTAAGGCGTATACAAGAAAATCGACTTTTTACCTATATATAAGTTTACGGAATTCTTCCAAATGAACTAGTGTTATACCGTTTTGGCTTTATGTAAACTTCGGTAAGATAACAAAGGTTAATTAACTTAAATATGTTAAACTAATGATTTGAAGCATTTCGATATCGATTGCTAAATGTGTATATACAACAAAATCGATTTTATACCTAAATATAAGATTACGAAATTCTTCCAAATGTACTGTCGTTATGCCGCCATGGCTTTATATCGACTTCAATACGTTAAAGAAGGTTAACGATCTTAAATATGTTAAACGAATGATTTGAAGCATTTCGATATCGATAGCTAAAGGAGTATAGAAGAAAATCGACTTTATACCTAAATATAAGAATACGGAATTCTTCCAAATGCACTGCCGTTATACCGTTATGGCTTTACGTAAACTTCAGTAAGAAAAAGAAGGTTAATTAACTTAAATATGTTAAACTAATGATTTGAAGCATCTCGATATCGATTGCTAAATGTGTATATACAACAAAATCGACTTTATACCTAAATATAAGATTACGGAATTCTTCTAAATGCACTGCCGTTATGCCGCCATGGCTTTATATAAACTTGAATACGTTAAAGAAGGTTAATTAACTTAAATATATTAAACTAATGATTTGAAGCATATCGATATCGCTTGCTAAATGTGTATATACAAGAAAATCGAATTATACCTAAATATAAGATAACGGAATTCTTCCAAGTGCACTGCCGTTATACCGTTATGGCTTTATGTAAAATTCAGTAAGCTAAAAAATGTTTATTAACTTAATATGTTAAACTAATGATTTGAAGCATTTCGATATCGATATCTAATTGTGTATATAAAAGAAAATCGACTTTATACCTAAATAAAAGATTACGGAATTCTTCTACATGCACTGCCGTAATGGCGCCGTGGCTATATGCCAAATTCAGATCGTTAAAGAAGGTTAATTAACTTAAATATGTTAAACTAATGATTTGAAGCATTTCGATATCGATTGCTAAATGTGTATATACAAAAAATCGACTTTATCCTAAATATAAGATTAAAAAATTTTTAAATGCTTTAGGGTCAACCTTAAATCGTTAAAGAAGGTTAATAATTTAAAATATGTTAAACATATTTGAAGCATTTCGATATCGATTGCAAGTGTATATACAAAAAAATCGACTTTATCCCCAAATATAAATTACGGAATTCTTCTAAATGCACTGCGTTATCCGAGGCTTTATTATTTTCATTAGTTAAAAAAGGTTAATTAATTTAAAATATTTAAACTAATATTTGAAGCATTTCAATATCGTTTGCTAAATGTGTTTTACAAAAAATCGACTTTATACCTAAATTAAGATAACGGAATTCTCTAAATGACTGCCTTATCCGATGGCTTAGAAATTTTCTGTAAAGAAGGTTTTTAAACTAAATATCTAACCATTATTGAGATTTCGATATCAATTGTTATGTGTAATACAAAAATCGATTTATCCCTAAATATAAGACTCGGAATTCTTCAATGACTGCCGTTAGCCGCCAGGCTTTATATCAACTTCAATACGTTAAAGAAGGTTAATTAACTTAAATATGTTAAACTAATGATTTGAAGATTTCGTTATCGATTGCTAAGGGGTTTATACAAGAAAATCGACTTATACCTAAATATAAGATTACGGAATTCTTCTAAATGCACTGCCGTTATGCCGCCATGGTTTTATATCACCTTAAATCGTTAAAAAAGGGTTTTATTAACTTAAATATGTTAACTAATGATTGAACCATTCGATTTTGATTGCTAATGTGTATATACAACAAAATCGACTTTATACCTAAATATAAGATTAGGGAATTCTTCAAATGACTGCCTTATCCGATGGCTTTATTTAACTTCTTTTGTTAAAAAAGGGTTTTATTAACTTAAATATTTTAAAACCCAGGATTTGAAGCATTTCGATATCGATTGTTTAATGTATATAAAAAAAATCGACTTTATACCAAATATAAGATACGGAATTTTTCCCAAATGACTGTCGTTATGCCGCCTTTGCTTTATATAAACTTAAATACTTAAAGAAGGTTAATTAACTTAAATTTGTTAAACTAATGATTTGAAGCTTTTTATTTTTATCCCAAATTTGTATGTAAAAAAAATCAAATTTATACCAAAAATAAGTTTACGGAATTCCCCAAATGTACTGCGTTATCCGATGCTTTATGTACCTTATTAGTTAAAGAAGTAATTAACTTAAATATGTTAACAATATTTAAAGCTTTTCCCATATCATTGCTTATGTGTATATACAAAAAATCGACTTTATACCTAAATATAAGATTACGGAATTCTTCTAAATGCACTGCCGTAGCCGCCATGGTTTTATATCACCTTCATTACGTTAAAGAAGGTTAAAACTTAAATATGTTAAACAATGATTTGAAGCATTTCGTATCGATGCAAAATGTGTTATACAAGAAAATCGACTTTTTACCTAAATATAGGATTAGGGAATTCTTCTAAATGCACTGCCGTTATGCCGCCATGGTTTATATCACTTCAATCGTTAAGGAAGGTTAATTAACTTAAATATGTTAAACTAATGATTTGAACATTTCGATATGATTGCTAATGTGTATATACAACAAAATCGACTTTATCCCCAAATATAAGATTACGGAATTCTTCTAAATGCACTGCTTATCCGATGGCTTTATTATTTTCATTGTTAAAGAAGGTTAATAACTTAAATAGGGTAAACAAGATTTGAAGCATTTCAATATCGATTGCTAAAGGGTTATTAAAAAATCGACTTTATACCTAAATTAAGAAAACGGAATTCTTAAATGTACTGCCGTTATCCGATGGCTTTAATAAATTTTATAAATAAAGAAGGTTAATTAACTAAATTGAAAACCCATTATTGAGCATTTGATATTTTGCAATTGAAAATAAAGAAATCGATTTATACCTAAAATAAGATTACGGAATTCTTCCAAATGACTGCCGTTATCCGAGGGCTTTATGTCACTTCATAGAAAAAAAGGGTTAATTAACTTAATATGTTAAACTAATGATTGAACCATTCATATCGATTGCTAATGTGTATATACAAGAAAATCGCCCTTATACTAAATATAAGATTACGGAATTCTTCTAAATGCACTGCGTTATGCCCCCATGGTTTTCAAATTCAGAATCGTTAAAGAAGGTTAATTAACTTAAATATGTTAAACTAATGATTGAAGCATTTCGATATCGATTGCTAAATGTGTATATACAACAAAATCGACTTTATACCTAAATATAAGATTACGGAATTCTTCCAAGTGCACTGCCGTTATACCGTTATGGCTTTATGTAAACTTCAGTAGGAAAAATAAGGTTAATTAACTTAAATATGTTAAACTAATGATTTGAAGCATATCGATATCGCTTGCTAAATGTGTATATACAAGAAAATCGAATTATACATAAATATAAGATAACGGAATTCTTCCACGTGCACTGCCGTTATACCGTTATGGCTTTATGTAAACTTCATTAAGCTAAAAATGTTTATTAACTTAATATGTTAAACTAATGATTTGAAGCATTTCGATATCGATATCTAATTGTGTATATAAAAGAAAATCGACGTTATACCTAAATAAAAGATTACGGAATTCTTCTACATGCACTGCCGTAATGCCGCCTTGGCTATATGCCAAATTCAAATCGTTGAAGAAGGTTAATTAACTTAAATATGTTAAACTAATGATTAAATTTTGTTTTTTTAAATTTAAAACAACAAAATCGACTTTATCCCTAAATAAAAGTTTACGGAATTTTTCCCAAATGCACTGCCGTTATCCGGGTTTGGCTTTTTTAAAAACCTTCATTAGGTTAAAGAAGGTTAATTAACTTAAATATGTTAAACTAATGATTGAAGCATTTCGATATCGTTGTTAAATGTGTATATACAAAAAATCGACTTTATACCTAAATATAAGATAACGGAATTCTTCTAAATGCACTGCCGTTATACCGTTAAGGCTTTATGTAGACTTCAGTAAGCTAAAAAATGTTTATAAACTTAAATATGTTAAACTAATGATTTGAAACATTTCGATATCGATATCAAAAATGTTATATAAAAGAAAATCGACTTTATACCTAAATAAAAGATTACGGAATTCTTCTACATGCACTGCCGTAATACCGCCGTGGCTATATCCAAATTCGGATCGTTAAAGAAGGTTTATTAACTTAAAATGTTAAGTTTAATGAGTTGAAGCATCTCGATATCTTTTGCTAAATTGTATATACAACAAAATCGACTTTATCCTAAATATAAGATTACGGAATTCTTCCAAGTGCACTGCCTTTATACCGTTATGGCTTTATGTAAACTTCAGTAGGATAAAGAAGGTTAATTAACTTAAATATGTTAAACTAATGATTTGAAGCATATCGATATCGCTTGCTAAATGTGTATATACAAAAAATCGACTTTATACACTAAATATAAGATAACGGAATTCTTCTAATGCACTGCCGTTATACCGTTAAGGCTTTATGTAGACTTCAGTAAGCTAAAAAATGTTTATTAACTTAATATGTTAAACTAATGATTTGAAGCATTTCGATATCGATATCTAAATGTGTATATAAAAGAAAATCGACTTTATACCTAAATAAAAGATTACGGAATTCTTCTACATGCACTGCCGTAATACCGCCTTGGCTATATGCCAAATTCAGAATCGTTAAAGAAGGTTAATTAACTTAAATATGTTAAACTAATGATTGAAGCATTTCGATATCGATTGCTAAATGTGTATATACAACAAAATCGACTTTATACCTAAATATAAGATTACGGAATTCTTCCAAGTGCACTGCCGTTATACCGTTATGGCTTTATGTAAACTTCAGTAGGAAAAATAAGGTTAATTAACTTAAATATGTTAAACTAATGATTTGAAGCATATCGATATCGCTTGCTAAATGTGTATATACAAGAAAATCGAATTATACATAAATATAAGATAACGGAATTCTTCCACGTGCACTGCCGTTATACCGTTATGGCTTTATGTAAACTTCATTAAGCTAAAAAATGTTTATTAACTTAATATGTTAAACTAATGATTTGAAGCATTTCGATATCGATATCTAATTGTGTATATAAAAGAAAATCGACGTTATACCTAAATAAAAGATTACGGAATTCTTCTACATGCACTGCCGTAATGCCGCCTTGGCTATATGCCAAATTCAAATCGTTAAGAAGGTTTATTAACTTAAATATGTTAAACTAATGATTGAAGCATTTCTATCGATTGCAAATGTTATATACAACAAAATCGACTTTATACACTAAATATAAGATTACGGAATTCTTCTAATGCACTGCCGTTATACCGTTAGGCTTTATGTACTTCAGTAGTTAAAGAAGGTTAATTAACTTAAATATGTTAAACTAATGATTTGAAGCATTTCGATATCGATTGCTAAATGTGTATATACAAGAAAATCGACTTTATACCTAAATATAAGATAACGGAATTCTTCTAAATGCACTGCCGTTATACCGTTAAGGCTTTATGTAGACTTCAGTAAGCTAAAAAATGTTTATAAACATAAATATGTTAAACTAATGATTGAAACATTTCGATATCGATATCTAATGTCTATATAAAAGAAAATCGACTTTATACCTAAATAAAAGATTACGGAATTCTTCTACATGCACTGCCGTAATACCGCCGTGGCTATATGCCAAATTCGGATCGTTAAAGAAGGTTTATTAACTTAAACATGTTAAGCTAATGAGTTGAAGCATCTCGATATCGATCGCTAAATGTGTATATACAACAAAATCGACTTTATGCCTAAATATAAGATTACGGAATTCTTCCAAGTGCACTGCCGTGATACCGTTATGGCTTTATGTAAACTTCAGCAGGAAAAATAAGGTTAATTAACTTAAATATGTTAAACTAATGATTTGAAGCATATCGATATCGCTTGCTAAATGTGTATATACAAGAAAATCGAATTATACATAAATATAAGATAACGGAATTCTTCCACGTGCACTGCCGTTATACCGTTATGGCTTTATGTAAACTTCATTAAGCTAAAAAATGTTTATTAACTTAATATGTTAAACTAATGATTTGAAGCATTTCGATATCGATATCTAATTGTGTATATAAAAGAAAATCGACGTTATACCTAAATAAAAGATTACGGAATTCTTCTACATGCACTGCCGTAATGCCGCCTTGGCTATATGCCAAATTCAAATCGTTGAAGAAGGTTAATTAACTTAAATATGTTAAACTAATGACTTGAAGCATTTCGTTATCGATTGCTAAATGTGTATATACAACAAAATCGACTTTATACCTAAATATAAGATTACGGAATTCTTCCAAGTGCACTGCCGTTATACCGTTATGGCTCTATGTAAACTTCAGTAGGATAAAGAAGGTTAATTAACTTAAATATGTTAAACTAATGATTTGAAGCATATCGATATCGCTTGCTAAATGTGTATATACAACAAAATCGACTTTATACCTAAATATAAGATAACGGAATTCTTCTAAATGCACTGCCGTTATACCGTTAAGGCTTTATGTAGACTTCAGTAAGCTAAAAAATGTTTATAAACATAAATATGTTAAACTAATGATTTGAAACATTTCGATATCGATATCATAATGTGTATATAAAAGAAAATCGACTTTATACCTAAATAAAAGATTACGGAATTCTTCTACATGCACTGCCGTAATACCGCCGTGGCTATATACCAAATTCAGATCGTTAAAGAAGGTTTATTAACTTAAATATGTTAAGCTTATGAGTTGAAGCATCTCGATATCTATTGCTAAATATGTATATACAACAAAATCGACTTTATACCTAAATATAAGATTACGGAATTCTTCCAAGTGCACTGCCGTTATACCGTTATGGCTCTATGTAAACTTCAGTAGGATAAAGAAGGTTAACTAACTTAAATATGTTAAACTAATGATTTAAAGCATTTCAATATCGCTTGCTAAATGTGTATATACAAGAAAATCGAATTATACCTAAAGATAAGATAACGAAATTCTTCCAAGTGCACTGCCGTTATACCGTTATGGCTTTATGTAAACTTCAGTAAGCTAAAAAATGTTTATTAATTTAAAATGTTAAACTAATGATTTGAAGCATTTCGATATCGATATCTAATTGTGTATATAAAAGAAAATCGACTTTATACCTAAATAAAAGATTACGGAATTCTTCTACATGCACTGCCGTAATGGCGCCGTGGCTATATGCCAAATTCAGATCGTTGAAGAAGGTTAATTAACTTAAATATGTTAAACTAATGACTTGAAGCATTTCGTTATCGATTGCTAAATGTGTATATACAACAAAATCGACTTTATACCTAAATATAAGATAACGGAATTCTTCTAAATGTAGACTTAAGTACGCTAAAAATATGTTTATAAACTTAAATATGTTAAACTAATGATTTGAAACATTTCGATATCGATATCATAATGTGTATATAAAAGAAAATCGACTTTATACCTAAATACAAGATTACGGAATTCTTCTACATGCACTGCCATAATACCGCCGTGGCTATATGCCAAATTCAGATCGCTAAAGAAGGTTTATTAAGTTAAATATGTTAAGCTTATGAGTTGAAGCATCTCGATATCTATTGCTAAATGTGTATATACAACAAAATCGACTTTATACCTAAATATAAGATTACGGAATTCTTCCAAGTGCACTGCCGTTATACCGTTATGGCTCTATGTAAACTTCAGTAGGATAAAGAAGGTTAACTAACTTAAATATGTTAAACTAATGATTTAAAGCATTTCAATATCGCTTGCTAAATGTGTATATACAAGAAAATCGAATTATACCTAAATATAAGATAACGGAATTCTTCCAAGTGCACTGCCGTTATACCGTAAACGCCTTATGTAAACTTCAGTAAGCTAAAAAATGTTTAATAATTTAAAATGTTAAACTAATGATTTCAAGCATTTCGATATCGATTGATAAATGTGTAAATACAAGAAATTTGACTTTATGCCTAAATATAAGATAACGGAATTCTTCTATATGCACTGCCATAATGCCGCCGTGGCTATATGCCAAATTCAGATCGTTAAAGAAGGTTAATTAACTTAAATATGTTAAACTAATGAGTTGAAGCATCTCGATATCGATTGCTAAATGTGTATATACAAGAACATCGAATTTATACCTAAATATAAGATAACGGATTCACTGCCGTTATGCCGTTAAGGCTTTATGTAGACTTCAGTAAGAGAGAGAGGGTTAATTAACTTAAATGTGTTTATCTAATGATTTGAGGCATTTCGATATCGATTCCTAAATATGTAAATACAAGAAAATCAACTTTATAACTAAATAGAAAATTACGGAATTCTTCTGAATGCACTGCAGTTACACCGTTAAGGCTTTATGTAGACTTCAGTGCGTTAAAGAACGTTTATTAACTTAAATATGTTAAACTAATGATTTGAAGCACTTCGATATCGATAGCTAAATGTGTATATACAAGAAAATCGACTTTATACCTAAACATAAGATTACGGAATTCTTCTAAATGCATTGCCGTTATGCCGCCATGACTTTATATCAACTTCAATACGTTAAAGAAGGTTAATTACCTTAAATATGTTAAACTAATGATTTGAAGCATTTCGCTATCGCTTGCTAAATGTGTATATACTCGAAAATCGACTTTATACCTAAATACAAGATTACGGAATTCTTCTAAATGCACTGCCGCTATGCCGCCATGGCTTTATATAAACTTGAATACGTTAAAGAAGGTTAATTAACTTAAATATATTAAACTTATGATTTGAAGCATTTTGATATCGCTTGCTAAATGTGTATATACAAGAAAATCGACTTTATACCTAAATATAAGATAACGGAATTCTTCTACATGCACTGCCGTTATACCGTTAAGGCTTTATGTAGACTTCAGTAAGCTAAAAAATGTTTATTAACTTAATATGTTAAACTAATGATTTGATGCATTTCGATATCGATATCTAAATGTGTATATAAAAGAAAATCGACTTTATTCCTAAATAAAAGATTGCGGAATTCTTCTACCTGCACTGCCGTAATGCCGCCGTGGCTATATGCCCACTTCAGATCGTTAAAGAAGGTTTATTAACTTAAATATGCTAAGATAATGAGTTGAAGCATTCCGATAACGCTTGCTAAATGTGTATATACAAAAAAATCGACTTTATACCTAAATATAAGGTAACGGAATTCTTCTACATGCACTGCCGTTATGCCGCAATGGCTCTATATCAACTTCAATACGTTAAAGAAGGTTAATTAGCTTAAATGAGTTAAACTTATGATTTGAAGCATTTCGAAATCGCTTGCTAAATTTGTATATACAAGAAAATCGACTTTATACCTAAATAAAAGATTACGGAATTCTTCTAAATGCACTGCCGTTATGCCGCCATAGCTTTATATCAACTTTAATACGTTAAAGAAGGTTAATTAACTTAAATATGTTAAACTAATGATATACTAAATATAAGATAACGGAATTCTTCTACATGCACTGCCGTTATGCCGCAATGGCTCTATATCAACTTCAATACGTTAAAGAAGGTTAATTAACTTAAATATGTTAAACTGATGATTTGAAGCATTTCGATATCGATATCTAAATGCGTATATAAAAGAAAATCGACTTTATACCTAAATAAAAGATTACGGAATTCTTCTACATGCACTGCCGTTATACCCTTAAGGCTTTATGTAGACTTCAGTACGCTAAAAAATGTTTATAAACTTAAATATGTTAAACTAATGATTTGAAACATTTCGATATCGATATCTAAATGTGTATATAAAAGAAAATCGACTTTATACTTAAATAAAAGATTACGGAATTCTTCTACATGCACTGCGTTATACCGCCGTGGCTATATGCCAAATTCAGATCGTTAAAGAAGGTTTATTAACTTAAACATGTTAAGCTAATGAGTTGAAGCATCTCGATATCGATCGCTAAATGTGTATATACAACAAAATCGACTTTATACCTAAATATAAGATTACGGAATTCTTCTAAATGCACTGCCGTTATACCCTTAAGGCTTTATGTAGACTTCAGTACGCTAAAAAATGTTTATAAACTTAAATATGTTAAACTAATGATTTGAAACATTTCGATATCGATATCTAAATGTGTATATAAAAGAAAATCGACTTTATACTTAAATAAAAGATTACGGAATTCTTCTACATGCACTGCGTTATACCGCCGTGGCTATATGCCAAATTCAGATCGTTAAAGAAGGTTTATTAACTTAAACATGTTAAGCTAATGAGTTGAAGCATCTCGATATCGATCGCTAAATGTGTATATACAACAAAATCGACTTTATACCTAAATATAAGATTACGGAATTCTTCCAAGTGCACTGCCGTTATACCGTTATGGCTTTATGTAAACTTCAGTAGGAAAAATAAGGTTAATTAACTTAAATATGTTAAACTAATGATTTGAAGCATTTCGATATCGCTTGCTAAATGTGTCTATTCAAGAAAATCGAATTTATACCTAAATACGAAATTACGGAATTCTGAAATGCACTGCAGTTATACCGCTAAGGCTTTATGTAGACTTAAGTAAGATAAAGAGGGTTAATTAACTTATATATGTTAAACTAATGATTTGAAGCATTTCGATATCAATTGCTAAATGTGTTTATACAAAAAAATGAATTCTATACCTAAATATAAAACTACGGAATTCTTCTACATGCACTGCCGTTATGCCGCCATGGCTTCATGTCACCTTCGGTAGGTTAAAGAAAGTAATTCACCTTAAATATGTTAAACTAATGATTTGAAGCATTTCGATATCGATTGCTAAATGTGCTAGTACAAGAAGCTTGACTTTATACCTAAACATAGGATAACGGAATTCTTCCAAATGCACTGCCGTTATACCGCCATGGCTTTATGTTAACTTCAGTTAGTTAAAGAAGGTTTATTAACTTAACTATGTTAAACCAGTTATTTGAAGCATTTCGATATCGATTGCTTAATGCATATATACAAGAAAATCGAATATTCCTAAATATAAGATTACGGAATTCTTCCAAATTACTGTCGTTATGGCGCCATGGCTTTATTTCACCTTCAATACGTTAAAGATGGTTAATTAACTTAAATATGTTAAACCAATGATTTGAGGCATTTCGCTATCGATTGCTAAATATGTATATACAAGAAAATCGACTTTATAGCTAAATATAAGATTACGGAATTCTTCTAAATGCACTGCCGTTATGTAGTTATGGCTTTATATCAACTTCAGTTAGTTAAAGAAGGTTTATTAACTTAAATATGTTAAACTAATGATTTGAAGCATTTCGATATCGATTGCTAAATGAGTATATACAAGAAAATCGACTTTATACCTAAATATAAGATTATGTAATACTTCTAAATGCTTTGCCGTTATGCCGTAAAGGCGTTTGTAGACTCCAGTAAGATAAAGAGGGCTAATTAACTTAAATATGTTAAACTAATGATTTGAGGCATTTCGGTATCGATTGCTAAATGTGTATATACAAGAAAATCGACTTTATACCTAACTATATGATAACGGAATTCTTCTACATGCACTGCCGTTATGCCGTTAAGGCGTTTGTAGACTTCAGTAAGATAAAGAGGGTTAGTTAACTTAAATATGTTAAACTAATGATTTAAAGCACTTCGATATCGATTGCTAAATGTGTATATACAAGAAAATCGACTTAATATCTAAATATAAGATTACGGAATTCTTCCAAATGTACTGTCGTTATGTCGCCATGGCTTTATATCATCTTCAATACGTTAAAGGAGCTTTATTAACTTAAATATGTTAAACTAATGATTTGAAGATTTTCGAAATCGATTGCTAAATGCATATATACAACAAAATCGACTTAATACCTAAATATAAGATTACGGATTTCTTCTACATGCACTGCCGTTATGCCGCCATGGCTTTGTGTTAACTTCGGTTTAAAGTAGGTTTTTTAACTTAAATATGTCAAACTAATGATTTGAAGCATTTCGATATCGATTGCTAAAAGAGTATATACAAGAAAATCGACTTTTTACCTAAACATAAGATTACGGAATTCTTCTAAATGCTTTGCCGTTATGCCATTAAGGCGTTTGTAGACTTCAGTAAGATAAAGAGGG
>JAPZAG010002211.1:0-20103 GCA_027475135.1 Bactrocera correcta | reverse complement strand
AACCATATCTCGCTTAGTTTAGGTGAACAAAACTATTTTACTCTGTAGCAATAGGTTGTAGGAGTACAAAAATGGACCAAAACGCGTCCAAACTAAACATTCCAAATGCCTGACCTTGTCAGCATCAGTAATGAACATAAGAACCAACACAACGCAACAAAATTCGGTTCGCCAATATGTAAACCTGTTAAAAGCAAAATAATGATAGTAAAGCCCAACAAAAAGTGTTTATAAGCCTTCGAAGCTGAGGAACACAACAGTAAAGACCGATTTGACAAAATGTAGAACAATATAAAGGTAAAGCGAACATTAACTACAGTAAACATTAACAAAATTTGTATATATTTACGTAAAATAATGCGGGAGAAAAAACAGAATTGAAGCAAAACAGAAAATATATACATTTTTATAAACAAAGAATGCAAAAGATAAAAGCAAACTCATTCAAAGAAGTGGTCAAATGGAATTGAAGCTAATAATCAGCATTTTGAAAAGAAATTACGTAAATCGACAGCGATGTGTAAATAAAGGGTCAATGATAAAGCTAACTAGGGTGTTTTTTTGGTTTTAGAGTAGAAAAATAGCGGTCATAATTTTTGAAATTATGGCGAGCATGAACACTAAAAATGTTTAAATAAACAATGGGAATATTTCAACATTCAAAACAAATATCAAAATTGCGTTGTTAGGCCCAAGTTGCTATTAAAATATTTAGAGGTATGCTTTGCGTTTTAGTATAAATTATATTTATGTCCTCAAAAGCGCATACCAAGTTTGCTTCGAAGTTTGTTTACCCAAAAGGAAACGTCGGAGATCCTATAAAATATATAAGTATATAAATGACCAGATGACGAGCAGAGTCGAATTTGCTATGGTTGTCTGAACTGCAACTAGTCCCTCAGTTTTTAATATATCGATCAGATATCGGACCACTAAAGCATATACCTACCACATAAACTCAACGATCGGAATCAAGTACTTAAGTAAAATTGTATAGAAAGCTTTGTCATTTGACTAGATATTTTCAAGAAATTTGGCATCGACTATTGTTTTGCAATTATGCAGAACTTGTTACTATATTGTATTATATGTAGATTATACTTAATTTCGAAAACTATGTACAGTAGTTCACAAATTGTTAAAGTCTTATTAAATTTCATAACATAAATTTGTTGTATTAAAAACGAAAGTGGGAAAAATTTTAATGAAATTTATTTTTCTTGGATGAACGATCAGCTGATGAGCGATATATCGATACTCTACTGATCCCTTTTAACACAGAAGGAATGGATAAAAGATACTTTTGGGCATAACAATGGTTAAAAATTTGTTAGCAGAAAGTCTTCCAGAGATTAAAGCATATTTTCTCGCTTGGTAGTCTGAAAAATAGAATCTTAGACATCGCTAAGAAATCCACTTCAGGTATGAGGTTATCTATTTCACAGTTTTCTATTTTTTTGTAGTTATTGGAAAAAAAATTAAACCGCACTCTCATTAATTACATGCAATAATATCTCGTTACATAGGTTGGGTATGAATGCTTTTCAAAAAATGTTGGTTACGATGCTTCGGAAAATTAATCATTTAGAAGATTTTTTGCGGATAAATATATATATGAAATTTACTGTTCCACATAGTACTATTCATATGTGGTAGAGAAACATTTTTATAATTTATTAACTTTAATTTTTTTTTAAAAGCGCGAAGTAGTTTGATGTCCAATTTATTTATAGATCAAGGAATCTCTCGTTATTTAGAATTCCAGCCATCTGTTTTGTGTTTTTCTAATGTTCAAATATTACTGACATATTTCTTAAGTAGTTGCCTATTAATAACGTTAAAATTGGCTTTCTTAAAGCTTTCTTATAAAATGTTTTAAAGTAGTAAGTTTTTGTTTTGTTCCAAAAAGAAAAGATAAGTTATTAGAGGGAAACATTTTTTTGAACACATCTTGTATTAAATAACAGGGATGTTTTAGTGAGAAAATTTATTTACTATCATTGATTGTGGTTTTAAAAATAATGTTATTTGTTTGAAAGTAAAGCACTTCATCTCTGAATCAAGGTAATCTTTTAACGTTTTATACAATTCTACGTAATCACAGCCGCGACAAGATGACTTTTCACCGCAAAAAATAGTAGCGTGGAGACTATATCCATTTTTTCAGTAAAAATAATAAAATTCATTCTCTGCATGCGAAAATGATTTTTCTGAAGAAAGTTTCAGCGATTTATATCGGCAAATCATATTTATTTCTTTTTATCATTTTAGAGACTTTTTTAAATCCATTCTTAGGAGGGTTAGCACTTCGTAAGTGCTAAGTAGTGCTTCTCTTAGACTTAAGGGGTTATATACAGTTCGAAGACCAAAAAAGTGAATTTTCCAGAATTTTGTCTAAAAACACTTTAAATTTAATAATCTTAACATTTTTACAGTATTATGATATATTTTAGCTTTATTTAAACACTTAATATTAGTGAAAAAAAAATACGTTTTGAGGTGACCACTATATATATTTTGAGGAAAATGTGTTTAAATTTTGGAATACACTTTCAAGGACTCTGAAGCATCTTTTCAAATTTAGTATTACGTTGAAAATATTCACCGAAAAAATATGACATTTTCTGTGTGTATTCTTAAATATTAAGCTAAGAAAATAAAGTGAAAAAATCGATTTTTTTAGTTCTAACTATATATAACTCCTTAACCTATATATATAAGATGTGCAAACAAGTATAAGCATCAATGAGCATTCACATACCTTACAGGTATGTAATGATTTCCCCTTGATTATCGCTTTCGAACGCAATCTTAACCTCCATCATCATCTACGAAACGACAAACTGATGTGCACTAAGGAAACGCAAGAAACTCTACCATTGCTACCATTTTAACAACTGCCACTTTGCACGTAATTAAAATTGTCGCACGGTCGCAAATGTACAGGTGTCATGTTACTCACAATAATTTAATTAAATATTCAGTTTACAAGCGAGTGAAACTTGGTATGAATATTTTAATATGCGTATTTACAGTGCGTAAACGTTTTCGAAAATGTAAGTAGCGTTTATTGGAAATTTACACTTACGCGAACAATTTTTACAGTATTCAAAACTTTTTATAGGGACTTTTTAGAAGGGCCTCAAGCTCCTTCAGCGAATTTTGTTGTATCTTATGGTCACAATCCTGGCTCGATGCGTTGGTCTTCCTGTAAAATCCAGCCGTTGAGATGTTCAGGGATGTTCTCACGCAAACGCCTCAGTACGGCCAAATAGAACTCTTTATTGACTGTATGTCTCTCCAAAACAAATTCATAATGCACCAAAGCACGAATATAGAAAAAAAAACTATGAACATCACTTTGGAGGTTTTGGCTTGGTTTTGTTGGTTTCGGCTCGATTTTTCCTTCCATTCCAATGAATATCCTTCTTTTAATGTAAACATAATTAAATGTGTGTTTGAGGACTCAGCAGCGTTATACGCACGTATTTTGGCATAAGCAAATACACTCTTATGGTGCTCAATTTAAGAGTTAATGATAGCTTTCAGTAGATAGGAGAGATAAAACCAAATTAGCTGAACAGGCTGAAAGCCATTTCAAAAAAGCCTTATGAAAAGTGTTGCGTGGACTGAAAAATCCTTGGCGTAATATATTACATTGCGATCACTTGTTTGTATCAGAGCTATTTGGTATAGTGGCCCGATATCGGCGGTTTTAACAAATGGGCCGCTTATTGGGAAGAAAATTTCGTGAAAAAAATTTCTGATTGATATCTCACAAATTGTGGGACTAATTTATTTATATATGAATGCCCGGACATTGCTAAGTAAATAAACTAAGCACGTTATGGTCATCATATATTTAAGTACTTTATAGGATCTTCGACGTTTCCTTCAAAATTAGTGCAGCGAAATGATAATTTTCAAGTTGAATGTTTTTGTCCTATAAATTCAGTGTAGCTCGTACGACATGGTGTGCTATATGATAAACATACATTTGATGTAAATATAAATGTGCAACTATTTGCTTGAATGCGTACCTTTCGCAGCAATCAGCGGCACCTCGTATCCTTTCACTTTTTGATCATCAAGCAATCTGATCCGTCCTTTGTACGTTAGGGTATACATTAGGGTGATTCAAAAAAAAAATTATTTTTTTTTTTCAATTGGTACTCGCAAAAATAGGTTCCTAGACACCTCTAAGAAAGCCTCTCCAAATATGAATTTTTAATTGTAACGGGAAGGGCCTCCGCCTAACGGTTTTCTATTTTTTCTTATTATCAGATAGAAACATTTATATCTCGCTTCCAACTACTTGAAAAAATATCTTGTTAATTAGGTTTTGTAGGAAATTGAATGCTCTAAAATATGGTCTCTTATGATTTTTTCGTAAACCCAACCGTTTAAAAGATATTAATGGTTGAAATTTGACTTTTTTTGGAAAAATTCTTTATTTCTTATTAATTTTATAACTCAATGAAAAAAAATTATTATGAATGATTAAACACATAGTTTTGTAGGAAATTTACTGCTCTATAAAAATGGTCTGCTATGATTTTTCGTTTAAGTTAAGCGTTTACGAGATATTCATCGTCAAACATCAATGCTGCAGTTTGATAGCGCAGTTTTCATTGCTATGAAAATTTCAAAGAGGCAACATATCCCATTTGCACCTATGCTTACGGCATTTTCAATTCGGTAATATGAAATTAAGAAGAGCGAGTATTAAGACAGCTTTGTTGTATTAAAAAAATATAGTACATTTTCAAAATAACAATTTTAAAAAAAATAATATTTAGTTTAATATTGTTAATTTACAGAAAAATTATGCAAATTGGGTTGGGAATATATCATTTCTAAATTTTAAAATTTTATTATTTTAAATGGTTTATAAAATTTATGCTAGAATTATTATCTAGTAGTCCAAATATATGAATTCTTATTTTCCCAGAAATGCATTTGTAAAAAAGGGATCTTTATCCTTTGTATTATCTTTTTTTTCCCCAGAAATACATTTGTAAACAAAGGATCTTTATCCTTTGTGTTATCTTATTTTAAGGGGTTCAAGAGCTCAAAACGTACGCTATATCATCTACCTACCTACCCGACGGCATTTCACAAATGATAAAATAAATTCATTAAATAGCGTATTTTCAGTGTTCCTAAAACTGATCAACTTGCATACGTAATAAAATAATTCATTTCAAATATGTAAGTCTTATTATCATCACATAAATTTATTTATCATCAATTAACCTACAATGAATAAAGAAATACGTTTTATCGGAATACCTACACAAAGAATTTCAGAACGTAAGTTACCGAATGTGAAAGAGGTTATGCGTGTGTTTTTCTATCATCTTAAAGTTTTAAAGTATACAATCAAACAAAGTGCAAAAAATACAGTTGACCAAGTTATTGAAGTGTGGAGAAAAAATCAGATTCCAACTAGTGGAGCTCCTTATGCAGTCAAAAAATTTCTTCACTATCACAGTCAATGGTTAAAATTACAAAAAAAGTTTCTATAAAAAAAGTGCAGGGAAAAACCCAAAAAGGGAAAAAAAAAAATTTCAGAGTGATCTTGAACAATTATTCGACATTGTGAGCGAAAAATCCTTAAAAGTGCTTAATGATAATATTAGAAAGTTGTTTTTTGGATAAAAAAATCCAGTACCCATAAAGAGATTCTTTCTAATAATGTACCTGTATCAAACTTAATCACAACTACGATGGAAATAGGTGAGCGTAGTAAGTATCTGAGATATTTAATTATTATAACGTCAGGTAGTAGTGTAACTTTCCATAGATGACTAGATGACATTTGACAATTTTTGGAGTCCTTTCTTAATAATTTGTCATCAAAATGAATAAATTCTATACACTTTCTTCGTTTAATTTGTAAAACAGATCTTATTCCAGACTTAGATCAACCGTCTCCCAGTCATGCGATTGATCCAAGTAAAAAATCAGAGACGTTCTCTACGTATACCTTAAGTGCAGTTACAAAGGTTGGATCTGATTCAGAGTATGAACCCCCAAATTTTCGACAAAACGAGCAAAACTTGATGTTTTAACTCCTGAAGTCATTTTTGGACTCGACCGAGCTAATGTCAGCAGTAGAAATGCGATGTTTATTATTGCTCCGGTTTTATTAGCGGTGGGTATTAAAATTGAAGATACAACGCTCAGTTATAGTTCAATTCAAAGAGCTCGTATGCTTAAAAGAAAAGACATTGCTAAAGGACTTAAAGACAACTTTAAAGCACACGATAAATACGTTGTGCATTGGGACGGAAAAATGCTGAATGACCTAGTTGGATCAAAATCTGTGGAACGGCTACCTGTTATTTTAACTGCATTTGGTGCCGTTATGTTAAGGCGATGTGTTTTGACACGACGGCAGTTAATACAGGTAACTTATCAATGATAGTTTAATATAAAAAATGTTTAATTATTAACGTTCTAGTTTAATTTTTATTGTTTACTGAATTACCGAGAATTATTTATTCATTTGGATTTTAAATATAATTTAAAATTTGTTTAAAATATTATATTTAGCGATAGTTATCTATTTGCTTTATACAGGAATTCATAACGGTACATGTAAGGCAATTGAAAATACTTTGGGAAGAGAGTTAATCTGGTTACCATGTCGTCACCACATTTTTGAAATCATATTGAGAAGTGTAATTGAAGTATATTGGCCTGTGTCATCTGGGCCAAACGTACCAATCTTCGGAAAATTTAAAAAATCATGGGATGTAATGAATAAAACTAATTATAAATCTGGAATGGAAGATACTGTTGTTGCTGATATCATTTCGGATAAAAAAAATGAAATATCTATTTTAATTGCACAATCCTTACAGGTATGATTTAATTGCGTTTTTAAGAATAAAAATTTTCTTGTTTCTGACAATTTTTTAATTTTTTTTGATAGTTACTAAAAACCCCGTGATGACTATAAAGAATTGTTGGAATTGTCGTTGTTTTTTCCTTGGAGAAATGCCTCAAGAAGAAATTTCTTTAAAACGTCCTGGTGCAATTCATCATGCTAGGTGGATGATGAAGGCAATTTACAGTTTAAAAATGTTTCTATTCAAAAATGAATTTAAACTTTCTAATAAAGAATTGCACGGTCTTCGTCAAATTTGTATATTTATAGTTACACTGTATTTAAAAGCTTGGTTTTCATCAACTTCTGCAACAACTGCTCCTAATCATGACTTGCATTTTTTTAAAAAATTTATTCGAGTAAAAAAAATATCAATCCATTGATTTCTTCAGCAACTTGTGAAAAAATGACTTTGCATTTATGGTATTTAAGTGATGAACTTGCCATTTTATCATTATTTGACGATACCGTTCTTTTGGGTTTGGGGAGCTGTTAATACTCGTAACGGTACAGATTCTAAAGTTAAAAAATTTATAATTGAAAAAAAAACGATTTGAATTCATTAACGCAGAAAAGTCTGAGTGACTTTGTTTCTAATAAGTCTTTAAATCTCTTTAAAATATTTGATTTACCGTATGACTTCCTTAATAAAGATATTGAATCGTGGCCTACTAATGACAGTTACATTGAAAATAAAGAATACTTTAACCAATTGAAAGTTGTTAATGATTCAGCAGAACGAGCAGTTGCATTAGTTAGTGAATATAATCAATGCTTGACAAAAAATGAAGAGCAATTCCAATACTTATTGCAAGTGATCAAAGAACATGGGAAGAAAATACCCAAACTGCAAAAAAGCAAATTATTTACAGTAATTATATATTAAAAAAATGCACTATTTTTTTGTTTTAATGTAACCAAACGTGCCCAACTATATTTTTATAATACAACAAAGCTGTCTTAATACTCGCTCTTCTTAATTTCATATTACCGAATTGAAAATGCCGTAAGCATAGGTGCAAATGGGATATGTTGCCTCTTTGAAATTTTCATAGCAATGAAAACTGCGCTATCAAACTGCAGCATTAAAGTTTGACGATGAATATCTCGTAAACGCTTAACTTATTCGAAAAATCATAGTAAAACCCTTTTTTATGGGAGCAGTAAATTTCCTACAAAACTATGTGTTTAATCATTCATAATAATTTTTTTTCATTGAGTTATAAAATTAATAAGAAATAAAGAATTTTTCCAAAAATATTAAAATTTTCCCAATCATTAATATTTTTTTTAAAGGGTTTGGGGGTTTACAAAAAAATCAAAAGAGACCATATTTTAGAGCATTAAATTTTCCCTACAAAACCTAATTAACAAGATATTTTTTCAAGTATTTGGAAGCGAGATATAAATGTTTCTATCTGATAATAAAAAAAAAATAGAAAACCGTTAGGCGGAGGACCTTCCCGTTACAATTAAAGATTCATATTTGGAGAGGCTTTCTTAGAGGTGTCTAGGAACCTATTTTTGCGAGTACCAATTAAAAAAAAAAAAAAAATTTTTTTTTGAATCACCCTAGTATACATGTATGACTCAATTTATGGTTCAGTGAGTCCAAGCGTGTCGCGGGGAATATTCATATATTTATACTGTGAGCATGACTTTACAAATGAGTGAATGCAATGTCAGTGAATGGTTATGAAAACAAAAGCGTCAACGGAGTGCTCGACGTTATAAATATTGATACCCTGGCGCAAGTTTTGAAGAATGAATGAACGTTATGGAAACTAATTGGTACTGCATAAAATAAAAAAAGGTAAAGATATATATTATATATCACTATATCTAGGGGAGTCCCCCCGTCTAGGGTTACTACATTTTAGGTTTTCTTATATGTCATAAGAAATAAATTGGAATATTATTAGTAGTATGGTCAATGAACTATTTATATACTACATAAATAAAGATAAAAATTACTTCGGTTTTAAATTGCAATGTAAAGAAAAAAAAAAATTTCTAGTAATGAATTAAATTAAAGCGAATAAAATGCTGTAAAAAATATCACTTCTTCAAACTTTAACAGAAAGAACAACGAAATTTTTCAATCAGTTCCTATGTGCGATTCTTTATTGTTGGTATTAAAGCAAATCCCTTTTGATTTTTCAAATTTCAATTGCATTTTATTTAGTTGAAATTTTCATTTTACCTTGAGTAGTTGAGTTATGAAAAAAAAAAATAAAAAAGAAAGTTTAATCGAGCGGTAATTTATTTAATTCGCTGCTACTGATAGCTGCACTTAGTTTATTAACAGTTTTTTATTTAGTCGATTCCGTTGAATAAAAGCAGACATGCTCGCTGCAATTACAACCCTGAACGGTGAAGGCTAATTTCGGATGCCACCCAAACTTTAGTTTTCTAAAAATTTGACTACGAAAATTTAAAAAGTGTTAGAGGCATAAAAAATTTAGAAATTAGCAAATTTACTTTGGTGATATCTGCAGCTAAAATTGGTTATGATGTCAAAAGGGCTATGAGTATGAGGAAAATTATAAAATTTGTATGCTTATAAGCTCAAATTTGTTTTCTTTGCTGCCAGCGTTTGACACCAATATGTAGAAGAACGAGTATTAATCTGCCTATGTTCATATCAGATCATAAGCCTACGGTTTATTTTTTAGGAATTTAACACATATGCAAATAAAATACCTTTTCCATAAAAAATTAAGTTTCTATTCATTAAAGGCGTTGTATATACACAGAAGGCCGAAAAAAAACGAGTTTTTTCCCGAATTTTTATGGGGAAAAAACTTTAAAATTCATTAATTCAAAATTTTGTACACTTATTATGGTATTATTTTGATGTATTTTTTAAAACTCAGTATTAATAGGAAAAGATTAACATATGCATATACATTTCACAGTTTCTCGAGTTTTTCAAATAAGTTGTTCACTTTTTTTGTTCCCTTAATGCTTAATTAAGTGCCCTTTTGGGAAGATCGCAAAGCAGATCGGGAGTTTTTACTCAATAAACATTATTTGTTATATTCATAAATAATTTAAAAATTTTTTTATACAGTTGAAAATATTGAAAAATACCGGTTGTGATTTTTAGTCAATGGAAAAGCGGTAAGTACTGCTTACGCCCAAAATTTTCGATATAAGATCGAGTTGTTATCCCTTTTTTACAGCTAAACATTTCATTACTCATACGCCATGTATGATTTTGAAGTTTTATTAAAATGAAAATAAGGCTCCTATTTCAAAAAATATATTTGAGGTGGGTCATTTAACGTTTTAAATTTGAATTATTTGAATTTGACATTGGAAACGTCAAATACCATTCGGAAAGTGACAGATATTCAGTAAAAGGTCTAAGATTTACGAAATGGGTCGCAATTTACTTTTCTACACTTCGCAGATTGGGCAGAAGATCGTTTGATGGTCAATTTTACCGAAAAATCATCTTTTCGGACGAGGCTCATTTCCACCTCAATGGTTACGTCAACACGCAGAGTTGTCGCATTTGGGGCACAGAAAACCCGCACGTAATCGTAGAGAAGCCAATGCACCCAGCACAAATCAGTGTATGGGGGCGTATTTTGGTCTAGTGGAATCATCGGCCCATTTTTCTTCGAAAAAGAAGAAGGAACCATAACCATCCATGGTGAGCGATATCGCGCAAAGTTAACCGAATTTTTCTTCAAGCAAATTGAAGAGGAACACTTGGACAACATTTGGTTCCAGCAGGACGCCGCTACGTGCCATACAGCAAACGCTACACTCAATCTTTTACGCCCTATCTTTTGAAATTTAAAAATTTATATGACCCACCCTTTATAAATGCGAACAATGGCATATTGCAACCAACTGTTTGAGCTTCAGTATGTAATGATACTAGAATTAAAAATGATTTGCTTGTCAATCTGGCTGTTCTTTGGCTATGTAAAAAAGAGTGTATAAGTTATGAAAAGACGAGAAGGGTGCAAGTGCAAGAAATTTTTCCACAAAGCTGTTATAAAAAGAAAATTCAAAAAAAAAATATAAAAAAAATAAAATAACATAAGTCAACACATTTTTTTTCACATATGCCACTTTACCCCCTATAGCTGGCAACATCTTGCTTTTTGTGGTGTTGTTACTGCAGTTCCTGCTATGTGTAACCATGCATTTTACGCATTGATAGCAATGGCCCGCCAATAGTGTCAATAGAAGCAGCAACAAAATAAAGTTAGCTTAGAAGATTTTTGAACAACTTATTTGTACATCCTCAACAATATTTTCTGTCTGAATTTTAAAAAGTATATACTTGTGAATGATAGCTTGCTTGCTGATTGCTTTGGTTTTCATATGACTATACGTATTTCTGCGTTCTGCTGGAAAAAAAGCCCCGTGGTAGTATCATATATGCAAAACATTAATGATAATAACAACCACTATAGGATGCCTTGCCATATTCCAAAGATTTTTGAAATCTCACCACTAATATCAAAGTTTCCGCGCTTCAGCAAATTCTCACTAAACCCAACAATTACTATTAAAAAAAAAAAGAACAAACCCAAAAATGAATTTTATTATTTTATGCATAAAAAAAATTCGGTACACAAATCGTCAGGAAAAAAAAGCCACCATATTTCGAGTTCCGTTTTTATACTCTTTTCAACATTTTGCTACAGAGTATTATGGGTTTGTTCACCTAAGAGTTGTACGTTTCACCTAAACCTAATGGAGATAAATATAAGGTTATATAAACACAAATAATTATTATAAGATTACGAGAAAAGTTGAAATCCGGGTGACTGTCAGTCCCATTCATTTGTCCGACCGTCCGTCCGATCGTACAAATCAAGAAGTAATTAATATAACGGAATAAAACTTTGAAACAGTAATATTGGTAGTGTGTGTGTGTGGTAGTGTATGCCTTCTGACAAAAACCTTTTTAAATCCAATAAAAACTGATCAAACCCCTAGGTACCAAATATTAGAACCTTGTACCCATAGTTGTCTTTTGATCAAAAAATTTCGGTCAATATGTGATTTTATGTAACTGAAACTAAGGGATAACCGTTCCGTATGTTAACAATGGATTGAATCGGATCAATACTTCATTTAGTCCTCATGTACTTAACATAGAGATTTTCGAAATTCCTAGTGACTTTGTACCTCATAAATCGGCCAAATACCTGAGTTATCTCAATGAAAATAAGCGTATTTTACTCATAACAGCGTATCTGTGTGAAAAAATTTTGGGAAAACTGCGACAGAGATGTTCGATATGAACAAGGAGGCTTATTCAGATGTGACCTTAGTAAGAAGTGGTGTATTTGGGAGGCGCCGAACCTTTGGGGAAAAACCGGGAGGAGACCGTACTGGAAGACCTTCGACTTGTGACGGAAAACTTGAACATGTGCATGGTGTGCGCGAAGATGAGGGCCTATTACTTTCCGGACAAGCCTTGCACATAATACCGTACAGTCTAATGTTTGCGTTGTAGGTCGAGGTTTCTTCTAATGGCACTTAACATACAAGGTGCGTTCCAAAGTAAACAGGACCTTAAACAAAACAGAACAAATGGTATTTTCGGCAAAATCAATTTATTTTTTTTTTTTTTTAAAATAGTCTCCTTCTGTTTCAACACGCTCTTTTTCGGTCAAAAAGCATGTCCAACGAGTGTTTTAGCTCATTGGCTGGTATGGCAGCCGGACCTTTTGAATGGTCTGCATAAAAGCTTTCCTTTCATGGGCAAATGCATTTTTCCGAAAAGGGAAAAAGAGGCACCAGGAAGAAGAGGTGCCATAAACAGGTGAATACGGGGAGTGGTTAATGGTTAAGATGTGATTTCTGGACAAATAATCGTCCTTAGATTGCTGGATTCGAACCAATTTTTGGTCGTCGGTTAATTTGTGCGGAACAAACCGTGCACAGCCCTTTCATAAGCCCAAATGCTCGGTCAAAATGCGACAAATCGATGTTTTGGAGATATTCCCAAATTTCCCCTTCCATGAATATCAATGATGATTTTGGCTGATTTTTGATGAATTCTCGCACAGTTTCGATGGGGAAATTTTCCCGGGATCACGGATTTTGATTAGCTCACATGTTGATGGTCGACCACTTTGAAAAAGTTTTAAACCACTCGTGCACTTTTGCTAAAGGATAGGCCATCATTTGTTAAAAGTTTTACCAATTTTAAAACAAAATTTAATGTTGACTCTTTGTTCGAAGCTCATTTTCGCACCGATAACACAAACAAACTGACACTTAAAACGCAATAACTTCACTTCCGGTCAATGAAATGTCATGAAATTCTCACTGGACAATTGATAAAGATAGCAGATTGTAACGAATTAGTGGATATATAGATGGCACCACCAGGGGGCGCTACACTCAAAAAGTCCTGTTTACTTTGGAACACACCTTGTAGTTCATAAAGTGTTCACAAGAGCAGCAAATATGAAGGATTAACATTTCTTTTTCATATTTGCGGCTCTTACAAACTTTTTATAAAAATGCAAATAATAGCGACATCTTTAATAACTGTCTAACACATCAACAGAAATATAAAATTTTATGCTAATACTTACGTATGTACTACTGTGCCCAAAAAAGGTGACATTATATTTATTTTGAAAACTTTTATTTATTCTTCCAAATCAATTTTATCCCCTTCAAAGTAGACTTCCACCCCCGTGCGTTACGCAAATGACGCATAACGTTCACATAATATTCCTTGTTGACTGTTTGACCGGTTGGAAGGAATTCATAATGCACAACACCACGATAATCGAAGAAAACAGTCAACATGACCTTGACTTTTGAGCGACTTTAGCGCGATTTTTTTGGTCTCGGCCCTCTTTAGGCACGATATTCGCTCGATTGATCGGTTGTTTCGGGGTCGTAAGCATAGATCCAAGTCTCATCGCCAGTTATAATGCATTTCATGACACCCTGGTAGTTGGAAAGCATCGTTTCACAAACTTCAACGCGATGCTTTTTTTTCCAAAAAATTCAATGTTTTCGGTACCAGTAGCGATTTGACGCGCTTGAGGCCCAAAACATCCTTCAAAATGGTATTGGCTGAGCCTTTCGATATGCCAACTTCATCAGCCAGGTCTCTAATTGTTAATGGACGGTTTTTCAACACAAACTCTTTGATTTGTTGAACGTGAGCTTCGTCGATTGAGATTGATGGTCTCCCTGGACGCTCTTCGTCTTCGACACGTTCATGGCCGGCTTGGAACTCACTATACCACTTGTAAACATTTTTTCAGACATAGCCTCATCACCAAAGGCTTTCTGCACCATCCTCAACGTATTCGCAGCAGAAAATTGATTCCGTAAACAAAATTTAATGCAAATCCTTTGCTCAACAAATTTCGACATCGCAAAAAACGAAAAACTCACTTTTAGCAGCTCACAAAACGACACGTATCTCAAATACTAATGAATATTTTGATATGAAATTTGACATAAATGTGACTTAGACCAACCTAAAAAAAAAATAATTCTCCAAACCCTTCGACGCGCGCAGTTTAAGTTCAAATAATAAATAATTTTTGGGCACAGTAGTATGTATATACATTATAATATTATGAGAAATGTTGAGCATTACTGGAACATAGTCGACAAAAGCAAACATGTTATCACGATGATCCCATACAAGTAGCAGGGAAATATCAGGGAATAAAATACTGACGATATGAATTCGCTCCGTAAACACGCGTGAAAATTATCGCGGCATTTAGTTTTCACGCAATTGCAATTGCGGTAAGTTATTTGTAACAGACATGTTTGCTCTCACGTCAGCTGTTTACTGCAGTCAAAAATTTCTTGGCGAAAATTTCTTCATAGTCATAGTTTAATCAATTTTTATTTTCACACGGCGCACATTTTGACTGGCATTTCTGCAGGTTATGGTAATTTGTTGCGGTTCTTGTTCGCATTATGACAATCACAAATATTGCATATATAAGTTGCGCGTCAAGTGCAGAATTGTGTAGTTCTGAGTGTGTACAACAAAGTATATGTATGTTTATATACAAACCTCGTTCGCAATTTTTATTCTGTTTACCCGGAGTATTCTGTAGTATTCAAGTCGTGTAGATTTAAGTGAATACATCCAGCATATGGAGGTATTCAGGTTATAGTTAATGATGGATTTTTGTGTTACTATATTTTTACCGTGGCTGCGGTTAATTTTTTTTTCAGTTTCTTATTACTTTTTCTTTCACACATATATACTCTACATGTCTTCAATTATAAGCATAAGTTTTTGATTAACTTTGCTAATGTGCAGTGCGTTCACTAGAAGTTTCCTCTTTTAATGTATTCATAAAGGGTGATTTTTTAAGAGCTTGATAACTTTTTTAAAAAAAAAAACGCATAAAATTTGCAAAATCTCATCGGTTCTTTATTTGAAACGTTAGATTGGTTCATGACATTTACTTTTTGAAGATAATTTCATTTAAATGTTGACCGCGGCTGCGTCTTAGGTGGTCCATTCGGAAAGTCCAATTTTGGGCAACTTTTTCGAGCATTTCGGCCGGAATAGCCCGAATTTCTTCGGAAATGTTGTCTTCCAAAGCTGGAATAGTTGCTGGCTTATTTCTGTAGACTTTAGACTTGACGTAGCCCCACAAAAAATAGTCTAAAGGCGTTAAATCGCATGATCTTGGTGGCCAACTTACGGGTCCATTTCTTGAGATGAATTGTTGTCCGAAGTTTTCCCTCAAAATGGCCATAGAATCGCGAGCTGTGTGGCATGTAGCGCCATCTTGTTGAAACCACATGTCAACCAAGTTCAGTTCTTCCATTTTTGGCAACAAAAAGTTTGTTAGCATCGAACGATAGCGATCGCCATTCACCGTAACGTTGCGTCCAACAGCATCTTTGAAAAAATACGGTCCAATGATTCCACCAGCGTACAAACCACACCAAACAGTGCATTTTTCGGGATGCATGGGCAGTTCTTGAACGGCTTCTGGTTGCTCTTCACCCCAAATGCGGCAATTTTGCTTATTTACGTAGCCATTCAACCAGAAATGAGCCTCATCGCTCATCGGACACGGACGCGAAACACATTTCGAACCGAACACTGATTTTGGTAATAAAATTCAATGATTTGCAAGCGTTGCTCGTTAGTAAGTCTATTCATGATGAAATGTCAAAGCATACTGAGCATCTTTCTCTTTGACACCATGTCTGACATCCCACGTGATCTGTCAAATACTACTGCATGAAAATCCTAACCTCAAAAAAATCACCCGTTAGAACAGGGTTGTTAATAATACATTACCATTACTCTAAGCAATTCTATAAAGATAACTCTTTCTATATTTTTTGCGTGTTTTTCATTAAAATAGTAGTGGTTTTTAGAGACAGGACGTTTGCAAAAGATCAGATCGATATCTTAAAAACTGAGGGACTAATTCGAATATATACAGACAAATAGAGAGGCAGAAAGGCGGACATGACTTAATCGACTCAGTTCGTTCTGTTGATCTTTTGTTTATATATTTTAAAATTAAATTATATTTTATATTTAAATTATTACAAACATCGTGATAAATATGGCCAGTTCAGGGTATAATTATTTATTTATGCTACATATACTGGTATGCTGCTCAAACGCCATATTTTGTTAAAGATTTACAGAAGTAGGTTAGAAATAAAACTGTGAGATAGTTTTATGTTACAGTTTGTTAAATATTTAATAACCAATAATTAAACATTGTGTAAATATTTGCCAAGTTTTTATTTAACACCAATACATCTGATTGACAACTAAATCAATTGGTTTTGTAAACAGTTTAATATGATATTATTGATCTACCTACACTATTCGGCATAATTATTTTGACGAAACTTTTTTTGACTATTGAACTTAGCGTTGCTTGAAATCGTCAAATAACGGTGCAAAAATGAGACTCAAAACAAAGAATCCATTTTTAGCCATGTGCATGCCAAATTTTATTTCGTTTACCTTTTGCATTCTCTTTCTGCTGATAAGAATGCATGCAGACATCGGCTTTTTAAACGTTGCAATATTAAACGTTGTTATTAAAATAGAAAGTTATTAAAAATTATTGAATAACATGGGTAAAACGGCTGAGCTAAGTTTGGTTACCAGATCCTCAATGGTAGCAAAGTTTAACGCTGGAATAGCAGTCAAAGACATTGCCAATGAGTTTAAAGTGTCGCGTCAAACTGTGCACTACCAAATTAAAAAGTTTAAAAAGCATAATAACATGCGTAATTTAAGAAGATCAAGTGCTAAGCGCAAAACAGATCTCAGTGAAGACGGGAATTAAAAAAAAAAAATCTTTTTCTAAAGCCCCAATCCGCAGCAGATCAATTTAATTTGACAGCTAAAACACCAATTAGCGAGCGCACAGTCCGTCGACGATTAAAAGAATGTGATTTTAAGACTTATAAAGACAAGGAAGTACCTTATATAACAAAAGCAAACAAGCTCAAAAGACTGGCTTCCGCAAAGGAATTTGTCTATAAGCCAAAGGAGTTCTGGAGGAGCGTTCTATGGACAGATGAAAGCTCCTTTGAGTATAATTCATCAAAAAATAAATTTTTTGTAAGATTACCAATGGAACAAAGGCAGAAAAGGCTGCCCGTTTGCCAAAAAGTAAGCCATGGTATAGGCTCTGTGATGTTCTGGGGATGTGTAGCGTATAATGGACTGGGTGACTTCGTTTCTGTCACTGGCTCGATGAACCAAGACCAATATTTACGGGTTCTAGAAGATATTGCATTTACTTCTGGAGGCAGGCTTATTGGTCAATCCTTCATTCTGCAACAGGATAACGCCCCATGCCACAAAACCAAGATGAATACAATATTTTTGAAGGATGTTGGTGTTACCACTTTGGACTGGACACCTCAAAGTCCAGATTTAGATGTAATTGAAAACGTTTGGTCTCTTATGAAACGTAAAAGAACAGTATCGTTGAATAAAACCAGAGAGGAGACAATTTCTGAGGTCAGATCCTTTGGGAATAGATATCTCCAGAGATCATCCAAAATTTAATCGATTCAGTACCGGGTCGCCTGGAAAAACTTATTGAAATTATATATTTTACTAAAATCCTTTTTTTGCCTTTAGTTTTTTTAAGTTTAAGCTTTGTTATTCACATAAAAAGGTACTTGTCAAAATACTTATGCCACAACGTGAAAATTACTTTAGCTTATATTTTTTGAAGTTCATATGACAAAATGTTGAATTCATTATTTTTAAGTTCGTATTAGCACTATGTAATACAGAAAAAAAATCATTGAGTTATATTAAACCATTGCAAAGTTACATAAAAACTTAAACCATTTGTTTTTCGTCAAAATAATTATGCCGACTAGTGTGGGTGTGTAAATTTGCTTTGCTGATTTGGGTTATTTATTTATATTATATTCAAAGTTTAAGGGGTTGGGGTAGTTAAAATTTTCAAAAAATTAATTTTTATACCCTGAACAGGGTATATTAAGTTTGTCACGATGTTTGTAACACCCATAAGGAAGCGTCGGAGACCCTATAAAGTATATATATAAATGATCAGTATGTTGAGCTGAGTCGATTTAGCCATGTCCGTCTGTCTGTCCGTCTGTCTGTATATATACGAACTAGTCCCTCAGTTTTTACGATATCCTTTTGAAATTTTGCAAATGTCATTTTCTCTTCAAGAAGCTGCTCATTTTTCGGAATGGCCGATATCAAACCACAATAACATATAGCTGCCATACAAACTGGACGATCGGAATCAAATGCTTGTATGGACAACTTTCACATTTGACAAGATATATTCATGGTATAGATTATTTTCTAAGGCAACAATGTAATCTCCGAAGAAATTGTTCAGATCGGTTAACTATAGCATATAGCTGTCATACAAACTAAATGATCGGAATCAAGTTTTTGTATGGACAACTTTCACATTTGACAAGATATATTCATAAAATTTGGTATAGATTATTTTTGAAGGTAACAATGTAATCTATAAAAAGTTGTTCAGAACAGGTTACTGTAGCATATAGGTTCCATACAAACTGGACACATAGTTACTAACAGAAATGCACCTGTGAAGTGTATTTAGCTTCGGTGCAACCGAAGTTAACGTTTTTTCTTGTTTTACATCAAGTCGAGAATATGATATCATGTAAATGGCCGCCCCCACAGTTGACTGTCATATCAGCCCTTTTTATGACAGAAGTTCTGGCAATAGGTTCTCAAATTCTTGACGGATATTGTATTTAAGAGCTGCAAGAGTCTGAGGCTTGTTGACATAAACCCGCGCCCACTCGTTGATCATTGCTCTGTAGCGCTCACTGCTCACAGTAACCGTTTGGCCCGCGACGTCTTCGAAGAAAAAAGGTCCGATGACTTCTCCAGCGAAAACAGCACACCATACAATGACTTTGAGCGGGTGATTTTCAGTGCCCCAGAAGCGTAAATTTTGCTTATTTTCGTACCTGCTAAGATGGAAATGGTCCTCATCACTCATGATTATTTTTCATGAAAAATCATCTTCCTCTTGGTGGTGAGCGTATGTAAGTCGCGATTGGCGGTCAGCAGGTAACCGTAGGCGTCGGACGGCCAGGAAATCTGCGACGAATTTCACGTTGTGCCAAAGTCACCGACCATTTATTGGTCAAATAAATAGTCACCAATAACCCGCATTCTGGAGCAGTGTAGCGTACCATTGTTTATTTACGTGTATTTCGCATGTGTTTACTACACAAATGTCAAAATAGAACTGACATTAGAGCTCAATTGTAAAATTTATAATTAATATAAGTCTAATAGGACGATTGCTTTTGCGCCACCCTATATATAGCAAACTTATGCCATAGCATTTTAGTACACATTATTCTTAATTTTTTTGCTAGTCTGCAGGAATGTCCAGCTATATTTTAAGGTACATGGAAGTTAGCTATATATGAAAATCGGCAGTTGTTTTGTAAGTAAGAATAGTAACATGAGGCTTACGAAAGCTTAAAAACTACTAAGGAAAACCAAGCGAATCAAAAAAGATTTACAAAACGATATACTTACCGCTGAACCACCCGTGTATAGCCTTGTATGTTATTACTATATAATTAATCATTATAATGGATGATCTAACTATGTTCGATTCTTCGAAAATAATTTTAGAATAATTAAGAGAACGAATCACGTTTGGCAGCAAGTTTGTCACTATAAAAAAATTTTTGCG
>JAPZAG010002210.1:0-20112 GCA_027475135.1 Bactrocera correcta | reverse complement strand
TTAAACTAATGATTTGAAGCATTTCGATATCGATATCTAAATGTGTATATAAAAGAAAATCGACTTTATACCTAAATAAAAGATTACGGAATTCTTCTACATGCACTGCCGTAATGCCGCCGTGGCTATATGCCAACTTCAGTTCGTTAAAGAAGGCTTATTAACTTAAATATGTTAAGCTAATGAGTTGAAGCATCTCGATATCGATTGCTAAATGTGTATATACAACAAAATCGAATTTATACCTAAATATAAGATTACGGAATTCTTCTAAATGCACTGCCGTTATGCCGCCATGGCTTTAGATCAACTTCAGTACGTTAAAGAAGGTTAATTAACTTAAATATGTTAAACTAATGATTTAAAGCATTTCGATATCGCTTGTATATACAAGAAAATCAGGTTTATTAACTTAAATATGTTAAGCTAATGAGTTGAAACATCTCGATATCGATTGCTAAATGTGTAAATAGAACAAAATCGGCTTTATACCTAAATATAACATTACGGAATTCTTCTACATGCACTGCCGTTATGCCGCCATGGCTTTATGCCAACTTCAGTTCGTTAAAGAAGGTTTATTAACTTAAATATGTTAAACTAATGATTTGAAGCATTTCGATATCGCTTGCTAAATGTGTACATACAAGAAAATCGACTTTATACCTAAATATAAGATAACGGAATTTTTCTACAGGCACTGCCGTTATGCCGCCATGGCTTTATGCCAACTTCAGTTCGTTAAAGAAGGTTTATTAACTTAAATATGTTAAACTAATGATTTGAAGCATTTCGATATCGCTTGCTAAATGTGTATATACAACAAAATCGACTTTATACCTAAATATAAGATTACGGAATTCTTCTTATTGCACTGTCGTTATGCCGCCATGGCTTCATATCACCTTCATTACGTTAAAGAAGGTTAATTAACTTAAATATGTTAAACTAATGATTTGAAGCATTTCGATATCGCTTGCTAAATGTGTATATACAAGAAAATCGACTTTATACCTAAATATAAGATAACGGAATTCCTCTACATGCACTGCCGTTATGCCGCCATGGATTTATGCCAACTTCAGTTCGTTAATGAATGTTTATTAACTTAACTATGTTAAACTAATGAGTTGAAGCATCTCGATATCGATTGCTAAATGTGTATAAACAACAAAATCGACTTTATACCTAAATATAAGTTTACGGAATTCTTCCAAATGCACTGCCGTTATACCGTTAAGGCTTTTGTAGACTTCAGTAAGACAAAGTGGATTAATTAACTTAAATATGTTAAACTTATGATTTGAAGCATTTCGATATCGATTGCTTAATGTGTATATACAAGAAAATCGACTTTATACCTAAATATAAGATTACGGAATTCTTCCAAATGAACTGTCGTTATGCCACCATGGCTTTAGATCAACTTCAGTACGTTAAAGAAGGTTAATTAACTTAAATATGTTAAACTAATGATTTAAAGCATTTCGATATCGCTTGTATATACAAGAAAATCAGGTTTATTAACTTAAATATGTTAAGCTAATGAGTTGAAACATCTCGATATCGATTGCTAAATGTGTAAATACAACAAAATCGACTTTATACCTAAATATAAGATTACGGAATTCTTCTTAATGCACTGTCGTTATGCCGCCATGGCTTCATATCACCTTCATTACGTTAAAGAAGGTTAATTAACTTAAATATGTTAAACTAATGATTTGAAGCATTTCGATATCGCTTGCTAAATGTGTACATACAAGAAAATCGACTTTATACCTAAATATACGATAACGGAATTTTTCTACAGGCACTGCCGTTATGCCGCCATGGCTTTATGCCAACTTCAGTTCGTTAAAGAAGGTTTATTAACTTAAATATGTTAAACTAATGATTTGAAGCATTTCGATATCGCTTGCTAAATGTGTATATACAACAAAATCGACTTTATACCTAAATATAAGATAACGGAATTTTTCTACAGGCACTGCCGTTATGCCGCCATGGCTTTATGCTAACTTCAGTTCGTTAAAGAAGGTTTATTAACTAAAATATGTTAAACTAATGATTTGAAGCATTTCGATATCGCTTGCTAAATGTGTATATACAACAAAATCGACTTTATACCTAAATATAAGATTACGGAATTCTTCTTAATGCACTGTCGTTATGCCGCCATGGCTTCATATCACCTTCATTACGTTAAAGAAGGTTACTTAACTTAAATATGTTAAACTAATGATTTGAAGCATTTCGATATCGCTTGCTAAATGTGTATATACAAGAAAATCGACTTTATACCTAAATATAACATAACGGAATTCCTCTACATGCACTGCCGTTATGCCGCCATGGATTTATGCCAACTTCAGTTCGTTAAAGAAGGTTTATTAACTTAACTATGTTAAACTAATGAGTTGAAGCATCTCGATATCGATTGCTAAATGTGTATAAACAACAAAATCGACTTTATACCTTAATATAAGTTTACGGAATTCTTCCAAATGCACTGCCGTTATACCGTTAAGGCTTTTGTAGACTTCAGTAAGACAAAGAGGATAAATTAACTTAAATATGTTAAACTTATGATTTGAAGCATTTCGATATCGATTGCTTAATGTGTATATACAAGAAAATCGACTTTATACCTAAATATAAAATTATAACATTACGTAATTCTTCTACATGCACTGCCGCTATACCGTTAAAGCTTTATGTAGACTTCAGTAAGCTACAAAATGTTTATTAACTTAATATGTTAAACAAATGATTTGAAGCATTTCGATATCGATTGAAAAATGTGTATATACAAGAAAATCGACTTTATGCATAATATAAGATTACGGAATTCTTCTACATCCACTGCCGTTATGCCAACTTCAGATCGTTAAAGTAGGTTTGCAAACTTAAATATGGTAAACTAGTGATTTGAAGCATTTCGATATCGAGTGCTAAATGAGTATATACAAGAAAATCGACTTCATACCTAAATATAAGATTACGGAATTCTTCCAAATGTACTGTCGTTATGTCGCCATGGCTTTATATCACCTTCAATACGTTAAAGAAGGTTAATTAACTTAAATATGTTAAACTAATGATTTGAAGATTTTCGAAATCGACTGCTAAATGCATATATACAACAAAATCGACTTTATACCTAAATATAAGATTACGGAATTCTTCCAAATGTACTGTCGTTATGCCGCCATGGCTTTATATCAACTTCAATACGTTAACGAAGGTTAATTAACTTAAATTTGTTAAACTAATGATTTGAAGCATTTCGATATCGATTGCTATATGTGTATATACAAAAAAATCGAATTTATACCTAAATATAAGATTACGGAATTCTTCTACATGCACTGCCGTTATGCCGCCATGGCTTTGTGTTAACTTCAGTGCGTTAAAGTAGGTTCGTTAACTTAAATATGTTAAACTAATGATTTAAAGCATTTCGATATCGATAGCTAAATGAGTATATACAAGAAAATCGACTTAATACCTAAATATAAGATTACGTAATTCTTCCAAATGCTTTGCCGTTATGCCGTTAAGGCGTTTGTCGATTTCAGTAAGATAAAGAGGGTTAATTAACTTAAATATGTTTAACTAATGATTTGAAGCATTTCGATATCGATTGCTAAATGTGTATATACAAGAAAATCGACTTTATACCGAAATACAAGATTACGGAATTCTTCTAAATGCACTGCCGTTATGCCGTTATGGCTTCGTTTTAACTTCAGTTCGTTTAAGAAGGTTTATTAACTTAAATATGTTACACCAGTTATTTGAAGCATTTTGAAATCGGTTGCTTAATGCATATATACAAGAAAATCGACTTTCTACCTAAATATAAGTTTACGGAATTCTTGCAAATGTACTGTCGCTATGCCGCCATGGCTTTTTATCAACTTCAATATGTTATAGAAGGATAATTAACTTAAATTTGTTAAACTAATGTTTTGAAGATTTTCGAAATCGATTGCTTAATGCATATATACAAAAAAATCGACTTTATACCTAAATATAAGATTACGGAATTCTTCAAATGCACTGCCGTTATGCCGTTAAGGCGTTTGCAGACTTCAGTAAGATAAAGAGGGTTAATTAACTAAAATATGTTAAACTAATGATTTAAAGATTTTCGAAATCGATTGCTAAATGCATATATACAACATATTCGACTTAATACTTAAATATAAGATTACGGATTTCTTCTACATGCACTGCCGTTATGCCGCCATGGCTGTGTGTTATCTTCGGTTTAAAGTAGGTTTTTTAACTTAAATATGTCAAACTAATGATGTGAAGCATTTCGATATCGATTGCTAAATGAGTATATACAAGAAAATCGAATTTATACCTAAATATAAGATTACGGAATTCTTCTACATGCATTGCCGTTATGCCGTTAAGGCGTTTGAAGACTTCAGTAAGATAAAGAGGGTTAATTAACTTAAATATGTTAAACTAATGATTTGAGGCATTTTGATATCGATTGCTATATGTGTATATACAAGAAAATCGACTTTATACCTAAATATAACATTACGGAATTCTTTTAAATGCACTGCCGTTATGCAGTTATGGCTTCATGTTAACTTCTGTTCGTTAAAGAAGGTTTATTGACTTAAGTATGTTAAACTAATGATTTGAAGATTTTCGAAATCGATTGCTAAATTCACATGTACAAGAAAATCTTCTTTATACATAAATATAAGATTACGGAATTCTTCCAAATGTTCTGCCGTTATGCCGCCATGGCTTTATATCAACTTCAATATGTTAAAGAAGTTTAATTAACTTAAATATGTTAAACTAATGATTTGAGGCATTTCGATATCGATTGCTAAATGTGTATATACAAGAAAATCGACTTTATACCTAAATATAAAATTACGAAATTCTCCCAAATGCACTGCCGAAATACCGTTTTGGCTTTATGTAAACTTCAGTAAGATAAAGAAGGTTAATTAACTTAAATATGTTAAACTAATGATTTGAAGCATTTCGATATCGATTGCTAAATGCGTATATACAAGAAAGCCGACATTATACCTAAATATAAGATTACGGAATTCTTCCAAATGCACTGCCGTTATTCCGCCATGGCTTTATGTCAACTTAAATACGTTAAAAAAGGTTAATTAACTTAAATATGTTAAACTAATGAGTTGGGCATCTCGATTTCGATTGCTAAATGTGTATAAACAACAAAATCGACTTTATACCTAAATATAAGATTACGGAATTCTTCCAAATGCACTGCCGTTATTCCGCCATGGCTTTATGTCAACTTCAATACGTTAAAAAAGGTTAATTAACTTAAATATGTTAAACTAATGATTTGAAGCATTCAGCGACGAGAAGTAAATAAGAAGTTGTGAATATATACCTGTAAAAGAAAAAAAATAATAAAACAATTCACGATGCCTAAAATAAACGAACTAAAAATCGATCAATTAAAAGTGATACTGCGCGAAAAAGGCTTATCTACGTCTGGTTCTAGAGCGGAGCTAGAACTACGCTTAATACAAAAAATCGGTGGTGACGAAATTGAAGCTCCCGCAGTCATTGATTCGGGGCTGCAAGAGCAAATCAATGATTTACGTGGTATGATGGAAACTATTGTCGGCATGCTGCAGCAGAATAATCAACGAACACTTGACGCGAATGTAGGGCAACCGAATGTTAATAATCAAAACGCAAACGAAAATATTTGTCAAATTTCGACGTCGTCAATTCTTACAAATGCATATGTCGGTGGTTTTCGGTCGATTAGAGAAATATCGGACATGATACCGGAGTTTGATCCAACCAACACGCAGTCGCTCACAGTTCAGCAGTTTATTGATCGTGTTAGCAGCGTTATGAGAGCTTACCAACTAGACGAAAATGTGTTTTAGTAGCGGTTTATGGGCAATTGAAAGGAGTCGCTCGTATGTGGTTAGACACATTACCCACTGTGCACACCAGCTGGGATGATTTCGCTGCGGAATTGAAAAATGAATTTTGCATGTCTTATGATGAAGCTCAAATTCATCGTATGATGAATGAATCGGGACGCAGAACAGGTGAACGTATATCCGACTACTGTTTTAGAGTGAATGCCCTAGGCAAGCGATTTCAACTAAGTGAATCTGCAATAATCCAATATACGCGACAGGGTTTGAATCATTCCGAGTTACAAAGTGCCATTGCAGCGCAGAGGTTTGAAAGTACGAAGAAAATGCGCGAAATAATTGAAGAGTGGTTAAGAAATCGTGTTAAAGTTACCACGTTTAAACAAAATTTTGGAAGTAATGCGAAGGGCGTACCGCGACAGCATGTAGCGAATAGTGAAGGCAAAAAAGTTGTGTGTTACAATTGTGGCGAGATAGGCCACATATCAAGTAAATGTACGAAGGAGCAGAAGCGTTCAAGATGTGCTGATTGTGGTAAAGTGCATAAACGAAACGAACCGATCAATTGTGGTTGTAAGCAAGTAGCACATAACGTTCGAAAAGCTGATCTGAAACGAGATGAAAGATGTTTTGTTAAGAAAGTTAACGTAAACGGCAGAATTTTTGAAGCGTTAATCGATACTGGTAGCGAGTGCAGTTTTGTTCGAAAGTCAACGGTCGATATGTTGAGAATTGAACCTGAAGAGTGTTGCGCACATTTAAACGGAATAAGTGGTGGCAGATACATGATGCGGGAAAGGTGTATGCTCGACATAGTAATTGGTGAAGCAAAGGTCAACGTGCTAGTCTATATTGTTGCAGATAATATGTTGGAAACCGATTTTCTACTGGGTCAAGACGTCGTAGCGCGTAAAGGTTTGGTGTTTATGGTGGAGGATGGTCAATCAAAGTTGGAACCTGAACGTCGTTATGCTGTTACGTTACCTGATAGTGAATGGTTTACAAAAATAACATATAATGTAAGTAGTGCAGATCAAAGGCGTAAACTGCAAGAGTTACTGGAAAACTACAATGATGTGTTCTCGAGCGGATTAAACGGCATTGGTAAGTCACACTTAATTGAAATGCAAATTGTTTTAAAATCAAAAAAGACTATTGCGCAAATGCCTTATCGAGTGCCAGCGCCAAAGCGAATGATAATTACACAAATGATTAAAGATCTCGAAGATAACGATATTATAACAAAATCCTCATCAGAATTTGCAAGCCCGATTGTATTAGTTAAAAAAAAAGATGGAAGCGATAGACTTTGCGTAGATTACCGTCGTTTAAATTTGTTAATTGAAAAAGAGAATTTTCCGGTTCCAAATATCGAGGAACAACTGCACCAAGCTAAGCAATATAAATTTTTTACGATTCTAGATTTAAATAGTGGATATTATCAAATCCCAATCGCACCTGAAAGTCGCAAATACACGGCATTTATAACCCCTGATGGCTTGTATGAATTCAAACGCATGCCATTTGGGTTGAAGAATGCGCCGATTGTTTTTCAACGCTTAATGACAAAGATTAAGGAACAAGTCCACGAAGACGACCTTATGATTTACATGGACGACATCTTGATAGGTAGTCAAACGTTCGAGCAAATGCTAGAAAAATTGAACAGAGTTTTGACAGTTTTACGTAATGCGGGCTTGACGCTAAATATAAAAAAATGCGATTTTATGAAAACGACGATTACATTTCTTGGTCACGAGCTAACGCCAGAAGGTATTTCGCCTGGTAAAATCAAAACTCAAGCCATATCCAAGTTTCAGACACTGGCTAATATAGCAGATATACGCAGATTTTTAGGGTTAAGCGGGTACTTTAGAAAATTTGTCCCCGGATATGCTATAATTTCAGAGCCGTTACGCAAACTGTTACGAAAAAATCAAAAATTTGAATGGACGAAAGTGCAAGAATGCGCATTTGAGCAATTAAAATCTAAATTAGTATCCCGACCAGTATTGGTAGCATATCGTGTGGATGCAGACCATGAGCTGCACACGGATGCAAGTGCAGTAGGTTTGGCAGGCGTATTATTGCAGCGTGAAAAAGATGATTTTAAGCCAATAGCATATTACAGTAGAGCAACTAGCGTTGACGAACAAAAGTTTCATAGTTATGAACTCGAAACTCTAGCCGTTGTAGAGTCTCTAGAACGATTTCGATATTACATTTATGGTAAAAAGGTTAAAGTTAAAACAGACTGTAGCGCACTTAAAACGACTATGCAAAAGAAAGAGCTCATACCACGGATCGCCAGATGGTGGTTACGAGTACAAGATTACGACATTGAAATTGAACATCGACCGGGTAAACGCATGGAGCACGTCGATGCTCTAAGCCGAGTTCCATACGAAGAAGCACGAACAATCGAAGTAGTAGACTTACGTATTGATAAAGCAGTAATAGATAAAGATGACTGGCTTTTTAGCATGCAGTTACAGGACGAGCGCATATGTCAAATTGTAAACAATATTAAAACAAACAACAACGTTGAAGATAAAGAGTACGTACTACAGCATGGAAGACTTTTACGAAAAGTCGACGACAAACTTCTTTGGGTTGTACCACGATCACTATGTCATAGAGTTGTCCAAGATTGTCATATGCAAGCAGGACACATGGGAGTCGAAAAGACTTTAGAACGATTGAAAGCTTATATGTGGTTTCCACGAATGCGAAATTTTGTCAAACAATTCATTTTATCTTGTATGGATTGTGCTTATAATAAACGAAAAGGTGGTAAAGCCGAAATACAGTACCACTTCAGTGACATCGAACCAGTTCCATTCAGAACTATCCATATGGATCATTTGGGTCCATTTCCGAAAAGCTCAAAAGGAAAAGAACATCTTTTGGTTATCGTCGACTCATTCACAAAATTTACAATGCTATATCCCGTTAAGAATACATCAACTCGCTTTGTCATCGAAGCATTAAACGAAGCAAGTAGTTATGTTGGAATGCCATTACGTATTGTGACAGATAGAGGTTCTGCTTTCACGTCTCGCGAATTCGAAAAATACTGTTTCGAAAATGATATAAAACATATTCTCACGGCGGTGCGAACACCAAGAGCGAATGGTCACGCAGAAAGAACAAATCGCACAATTTTGTCTATGTTATTACCCATGAATTCTGTAGATAAGAAATGGGACGAGAAAATTCGCTGTGTACAGTGATGCATAAACACGATGAAGAATAGTACCACGGGTTGTACACCTCATGAGCTCTTGTATGGGTACAAGCCACGTGATATTTTACGCAACAGAGTTATTCTAAGCTTGCAAGCAAACGATGAAGCATTAAATGACGAACAGCTAACAGATCTCCGTGAAGCAGCAGCTAAAAGAATTAATGAAAAACGAGCAGCTGCGAAATCTCGTTTCGACGCAGCACACGCAAGTCCGCATACTTTCCAAGAAGGTGACCTAGTACTAGCCGAAAATGAACCACTGAAGTACTGGTATATCAAGAAAACTCGAACCACGATTCAAGGGACCGTTTATAGTTACCAAAGTCCTTGACCACGATCGATATGTGGTAGAGGATCTTCCACAAACACGACGCACTAGAAAGCATTATTCTTCTGTTTACTCCATCGATAAATTGAAACGCTGGTGTCAATTACCGGAAGACGACGACAACGATAAAGAAATAATCAATAATGAGTTGAGCGAGGTCGCTCAAGTTTATCAGGAAAGGCCGACTGTAAATGAATGTCAAAAACATCGAGAAGAAGAAGAATACGAGTAGTCAGTCAGCAATCATCAACCGACGCGATAACACCAATCAACGTTTTCCATTTCTTTAAAACTTAAACATGAACTATTTATTTATTTATAATTGAACTGTCACACACAAACAAACATTGTTAATAAATACACAGTTTTAAAAATCCTGACAAACGCTTTTCTTTATTTGATGTATGTAAATGTAAGTATATCGCTAACAAAGTTAATTAACCTTTTTTAACGTATTTAAGTTGATATAAAGCCATGGTGGCATTACGACAGTACATTTGGAAGAATTCCGTACTCTTATATTTAGGTATAAAGTCGATTTTCGTGTATATATGCATTACGCAATCGATATCGAAATGCTTCAAATAACTGGTTTAACATATTTAAGTTAATAAACCTTCTTTAACTTACTGAAGTTAACATAAAGCCATAACGGTATAACGGCAGTGCATTTGGAAGAATTCCGTAATCTTATATTTATGTGTAAAGTCGATTTTCTTGTATATACACATTTAGCCTCAAATCATTAGTTTAACATTTTTAAGTTAACGCCATAACGGCAAAGCATTTAGAAGAATTACGTAATCTTATATTTAGGTATAAAGTCGATTTTCTTGTATATACTCATTTAGCAATCGAAATCGAAATGCTTCAAATCATTAGTTTAACATATTTAAGTTAATTAACCCTCTTTATCTTACTGAAGTCTACAAACATCCTAACGGCATAACGGCAAAGCATTTAGAAGAATTCCGTAAGCTTATATTTAGGTATAAAGTCGATTTTCTTAAATATTTGCATTTAGCAATCGATTTCGAAAATCTTCAAATCATTAGTTTAACATATTTAAGTTAATAAAGCTTCTTTAACGCACTGAAGTTAACACAAAGCCATGACGGCATAACGGCAGTTCATGTAGAAGAATTCCGTAATCTTATATTTAGGTATAAAGTCGATTTTCTTGTATATACACATTTAGCAATCGATATCGAAATGCCTCAAATCATTAGTTTAATATATTTAAATTCATTAACCGTCTCTATCTTACTGAAGTCTACAAACGCCTTAACGGCATAACGGCAAAGCATTTAGAAGAATTACGTAATCTTATATTTAGGTATAAAGTCGATTTTGTTGTATATACTCATTTAGCAATCGAAATCGAAATGCTTCAAATCATTAGTTTAATAAACTTAAGTTAATAAAGCTTCTTTAACGCACTGAAGTTAACACAAAGCCATGGCGGCATAACGGCAGTGAATTTAGAAGAATTCCGTAAGCTTATATTTAGGTATAAAGTCGATTTTGTTGTATATACACATTTAGCACTCGATATCTAAATGCTTCAAATCATTAGTTTAACATATTTAAGTTAATTAACCTTTTTTAACGTATTTAAGTTGATATAAAGCCATGGTGGCATTACGACAGTACATTTGGAAGAATTCCGTACTCTTATATTTAGGTACAAAGTCGATTTTCGTGTATATATGCATTACGCAATCGATATCGAAATGCTTCAAATAACTGGTTTAACATATTTAAGTTAATAAACCTTCTTTAACTTACTGAAGTTAACATAAAGCCACAACGGTATAACGGCAGTGCATTTGGAAGAATTACGTAATCTTATATTTATGTGTAAAGTCGATTTTCTTGTATATACACATTTAGCATCAAATCATTAGTTTAACGTTTTTAAGTTAATTAACCCCCTTTATCTTACTGAAGTCTACAAACGCCTTAACGGCATAACGGCAGTGCATGTAGAAGAATTCCGTTATCATATATTTAGGTATAAAGTCGATTTTCTTGTATATACACATTTAGCAATTGAAATCGAAACGCTTCAAATCATTAGTTTAACATATTTAAGTTAATTAACCCTCTTTATCTTACTGAAGTCCACAAACGCCTTAACGCCATAACGGCAAAGCATCTAGAAGAATTACGTAATCTTATATTTAGGTATAAAATCGAAATGCTTCAAATCATTAGTTTAACATATTTAAGTTAATTAACCCTCTTTATCTTACTGAAGTCTACAAACATCCTAACGGCAAAGCATTTAGAAGAATTCCGTAATCTTATATTTAGGTATAAAGTCGATTTTCTTGTATATTTGCATTTAGCAATCGATCTCGAAAATCTTCAAATCATTAGTTTAACATATTTAAGTTAATAAAGCTTCTTTAACGCACTGAAGTTAACACAAAGCCATGGCGGTATAACGGCAGTTCATGTAGAAGAATTCCGTAATTTTATATTTAGGTATAAAGTCGATTTTCTTGTATATACGCATTTAGCAATCGATAACGAAATGCCCCAAATCATTGGTTTAACATATTCAAGTTAATTAACCCTCTTTATCTTACGGAAGTCTATAAACGCCTTAATGGCATAACGGCAAAGCATTTAGAAGAATTCCGTAATCTTATATTTAGGTATAAAGTCGCTTTTGTTGTTTATATGCATTTAGCAATCGATATCTAAATGCTTCAAATCATTAGTTTAACATATTTAAGTTAATTAACCCCCTTTATCTTACTGAAGTCTACAAACGCCTTAACGGCATAACGGCAAAGCATTTAGAAAGATTCCGTAATCTTATATTTAGGTATAGAGTCGATTTTGTTGTATATACACATTTAGCATTAAGCATTAAGCAATCGATTTCGAAATGCTTCAAATAACTAGTGTAACATATCTTAGTTAATAAACCTTCTTAAACGAACTGAAGTTAACATAAAGCCATAACGGCATAACGGCAGTGCATTTAGAAACATTCCGTAATCTTATATTTAGGTATAAAGTCGGTTTTCTTGTATATATGCATTAAGCAACCGATTTCGAAATGCTTCAAATAACTAGTGAAACATATCTAAGTTAATAAAGAACTGAAGTTAACATAAAGCCATAACGGCAGCGCATTTGGAAGAATTCCGTAATCTTATATTTAGGTATAAAGTCGATTTTGTTGCGTATATGCATTTAGCAATCGATTTCGAAAATCTTCAAATCATTAGTTTAACATATTTAAGTTAATAAAGCTTCTTTAACGCTCTGAAGTTAACATAAAGCCATGGCGGCATAACGGCAGTGCATTTAGAAGAATCCCTTTATCTTATATTTAGGTATAAATCCGATTTTCTTGTATACACTCATAAAGCAAGCGATATCTAAATGCTTCAAATCATTAGTTTAACATATTTAAGTTAATTAACCTTTTTTAACGTATTTAAGTTGATATAAAGCCATGGTGGCATTACGACAGTACATTCGGAAGAATTCCGTACTCTTATAATTAGGTATAAAGTCGATTTTCTTGTATATATACATTTCGCAATCGATATGGAAATGCTTCAAATCATTAGTTTAACATATTTAAGTTAATTAACCCCCTTTATCTTACTGAAGTCTACAAACGCCTTAACGGCATAACGGCAGTGCATGTAGCAGAATTCCGTTATCATATATTTAGGTATAAAGTCGATTTTCTTGTATATACACATTTAGCAATCGATATCGAAATGCCTCAAATCATTAGTTTAATATATTTAAGTTAATTAACCCTCTCTATCTTACTGAAGTCTACAAACGCCTTAACGGCATAACGGCAAAGCATTTAGAAGAATTCCGTAATCTAATATTTAGGTATAAAGTCGATTTTCTTGTATATACTCATTTAGCAATCGATATCGAAAAGCTTCAAATCATTAGTTTAACATATCTAAGTTAATTAACCCTCTTTATCTTACTGAAGTCTACAAACGCCTTAACGGCATAACGGCAGTGCATTTAGAAGAATTCCGTAATCTTATATTTAGGTATAAAGTCGATTTTGTTGTTTATATGCATTTAGCAATCGATTTCGAAAATCTTCAAATCATTAGTTTAACATATTTAAGTTAATAAAGCTTCTTTAACGCACTGAAGTTAACACAAAGCCATGGCGGCATAACGGCAGTGCATGTAGAAGAATTCCGTAAGCTTATATTTAGGTATAAAGTCGATTTTCTTGTATATATGCATTAAGCAATCGATTTCGAAAAGCTCAAATAACTAGTGTAACATATCTAAGTTAATAAACCTTCTTAAACGAACTGAAGTTAACATAAAGCCATAACGGCATAACGGCAGTGCATTTTGAAGAATTCCGTAATCTTATATTTAGGTATAAAGTCGATTTTGTTGTTTATATGCATTTAGCAATCGATTTCGAAAATCTTCAAATCATTAGTTTAACATATTTAAGTTAATAAAGCTTCTTTAACGCACTGAAGTTAACACAAAGCCATGGCGGCATAACGGCAGTGCATGTAGAAGAATTCCGTAAGCTTATATTTAGGTATAAAGTCGATTTTCTTGTATATATGCATTAAGCAATCGATTTCGAAATGCTTCAAATAACTAGTGTAACATATCTTAGTTAATAAACCTTCTTAAACGAACTGAAGTTAACATAAAGCCATAACGGCATAACGGCAGTGCATTTCGAAGAATTCCGTAATCTTATATTTAGGTATAAAATCGATTTTGTTGTTTATATGCATTAGCAATCGATTTCGAAAATCTTCAAATCATTAGTTTAACATATTTAAGTTAATAAAGCTTCTTTAACGCACTGAAGTTAACATAAAGCCATGGCGGCATAACGGCAGTGCATTTAGAAGAATTCCGTAATCTTATATTTAGGTATAAAGTCGATTTTCTTGTATATATGCATTTAGCAATCGATTTCGAAATGCTTCAAATCATTAGTTTAACATATTTAAGTTAATAAACCTTCTTTAACGACTGAAGTTAACATAAAGCCATGCGGCATAACGGCAGTGCATTTAGAAGAATTCCGTAATCTTATATTTAGGTATAAAGTCGATTTTGTTGTATATATGCACTTTAGCAATCGATTTCGAAAATCTTCAAATCATTAGTTTAACATATTTAAGTTAATAAAGCTTCTTTAACGCACTGAAGTTAACAAAAGCCATGGCGGCATAACGGCAGTTCATTTAGAAGAATTCCGTAATCTTATATTTAGGTATAAAGTCGATTTTCTTGTATATACACTTTTAGCAATCGATATCGAAAATGCCTCAAATCATTAGTTTAACATATTTAAGTTAATTAACCCTCTTTATCTTACTGAAGTCTACAAAGCCATGGCTATAACGGCAAAGCATTTAGAAGAATTCCGTAATCTTATATTTAGGTATAAAGTCGATTTTCTTGTATATATGCATTTAGCAATCGATATCGAAAAGCTTCAAATCATTAGTTTAACATATTAAGTTAATAAAGCTTCTTTAACGCACTGAAGTTAACACAAAGCCATGGCGGATAACGGCAGTTCATTTAGAAGAATTCCGTAATCTTATATTTAGGTATAAAGTCGATTTTGTTGTATATACACATTTAGCAATCGATATCTAAATGCTTCAAATCATTAGTTTAACATATTAAGTTAATTAACCCTCTTTATCTTACTGAAGTCTACAAACGCCTTAATGGCATAACGGCAGTGCATTTAGAAGAATTCCGTAATCTTATATTTAGGTATAAAGTCGATTTTGTTGTATATACACATTTAGCAATCGATATCTAAATGCTTCAAATCATTAGTTTAATATATTTAAGTTAATTAACCCTCTTTATCTTACTGAAGTCTACAAACGCCTTAACGGCATAACGGCAAGCATTTAGAAGAATTCCGTAATCTTATATTTAGGTATAAAGTCGATTTTGTTGTATATACACATTTAGCAATCGATATCTAAATGCTTCAAATCATTAGTTTAACATATTTAAGTTAATTAACCCCCTTTATCTTACTGAAGTCTACAAACGCCTTAACGGCATAACGGCAAAGCATTTAGAAGAATTCCGTAATCTTATATTTAGGTATAAAGTCGATTTTGTTGTATATACACATTTAGCAATCGATATCGAAATGCTTCAAATCATTAGTTAACATATTTAAGTTAATTAACCCTCTTTATCTTACTGAAGTCTACAAACGCCTTAACGGCATAACGGCAAAGCATTTAGAAAGATTCCGTAATCTTATATTTAGGTATAAAGTCGATTTTGTTGTATATATGCATTTAAGCAATCGATTTCGAAATGCTTCAAATAACTAGTGAAACATATCTAAGTTAATAAACCTTCTTAAACGAACCGAAGTTAACATAAAGCCATAACGGCAGCGCATTTGGAAGAATTCCGTAATCTTATATTTAGGTATAAAGTCGATTTTGTTGTGTATATGCATTTAGCAATCGATTTCGAAAATCTTCAAATCATAAGTTTAACATATTTAAGTTAATAAAGCTTCTTTAACGCACTGAAGTTAACACAAAGCCATGACGGCATAACGGCAGTTCATGTAGAAGAATTCCGTAATCTTATATTTAGGTATAAAGTCGATTTTCTTGTATATACACATTTAGCAATCGATATCGAAATGCCTCAAATCATTAGTTTAATATATTTAAATTAATTAACCGTCTCTATCTTACTGAAGTCTACAAACGCCTTAACGGCATAACGGCAAAGCATTTAGAAGAATTACGTAATCTTATATTTAGGTATAAAGTCGATTTTGTTGTATATACTCATTTAGCAATCGAAATCGAAATGCTTCAAATCATTAGTTTAATAAACTTAAGTTAATAAAGCTTCTTTAACGCACTGAAGTTAACACAAAGCCATGGCGGCATAACAGCAGTGCATTTAGAAGAATTCCGTAAGCTTATATTTAGGTATAAAGTCGATTTTGTTGTATATACACATTTAGCAATCGATATCTAAATACTTCAAATCATTAGTTTAACATATTTAAGTTAATTAACCCCCTTTATCTTACTGAAGTCTACAAACGCCTTAACGGCATAACGGCAGTGCATTTAGAAGAATTCCGTAATCTTATATTTAGGTATAAAGTCGATTTTCTTGTATATACACATTTAGCAATCGATATCGAAATGCCTCAAATCATTAGTTTAATATATTTAAGTTAATTAACCCTCTCTATCTTACTGAAGTCTACAAACGCCTTAACGGCATAACGGCAAAGCATTTAGAAGAATTCCGTAATCTAATATTTAGGTATAAAGTTGATTTTCTTGTATATACTCATTTAGCAATCGATATCGAAAAGCCTCAAATCATTAGTTTAACATATCTAAGTTAATTAACCCTCTTTTTCTTACTGAAGTCTACAAACGCCTTAATGGCATAACGGCAAAGCATTTTGAAGAATTACGTAAACTTATATTTAGGTATAAAGTCGATTTTGTTGTTTATATGCATTTAGCAATCGATTTCGAAAATCTTCAAATCATTAGTTTAACATATTTAAGTTAATAAAGCTTCTTTAACGCACTGAAGTTAACACAAAGCCATGGCAGCATAACGGCAGTGCATGTAGAAGAATTCCGTAAGCTTATATTTAGGTATAAAGTCGATTTTCTTGTATATATGCATTAAGCAATCGATTTCGAAATGCTTCAAATAACTAGTGTAACATATCTTAGTTAATAAACCTTCTTAAACGAACTGAAGTTAACATAAAGCCATAACGGCATAACGGCAGTGCATCTCGAAGCATTTCGAAGCATTCCGTAATCTTATATTTAGGTATAAAGTCGATTTTCTTGTATATATGCATTAAGCAATCGATTTCGAAATGCTTCAAATAACTAGTGTAACATATCTAAGTTAATAAACCTTCTTAAACGAACTGAAGTTAACATAAAGCCATAACGGCATTACGGAAGTGCATTTTTAAGAATTCCGTAATCTTATATTTAGGTATAAAATCGATTTTGTTGTGTATATGCATTTAGCAATAGATTTCGAAAATCTTCAAATCATTAGTTTAACATATTTAAGTTAATAAAGCTTCTTTAACGCACTGAAGTTAACATAAAGCCATGGCGGCATAACGGCAGTGCATTTAGAAGAATTCCGTAAGCTTATATTTAGGTATAAAGTCGATTTTGTTGTATATACACATTTAGCAATCGATATCTAAATGCTTCAAATAATTAGTTTAACATATTTAAGTTAATTAACCTTTTTTAACGTATTTAAGTTGATATAAAGCCATGGTGGCATTACGACAGTACATTTGGAAGAATTCCGTACTCTTATATTTAGTGTAAAGTCGATTTTCTTGTATATATGCATTAAGCAATCGATATAGAAATGCTTCAAATAACTGGTTTACCATATTTAAGTTAATAAACCTTCTTTAACTTACTGAAGTTAACATAAAGCCATGGCGGCATAACGGCAGTGCATTTAGAAGAATTCCGTAAGCTTATATTTAGGTATAAAGTCGATTTTGTTGTATATACACATTTAGCAATCGATATCGAAATGCCTCAAATCATTAGTTTAACATGTTTAAGTTAATTAACCCCCTTTATCTTGCTGAAGTCTACAAACGCCTTAACGGCATAACGGCAGTGCATGTAGAAGAATTCCGTTATCATATATTTAGGTATAAAGTCGATTTTCTTGTATATACACATTTAGCAATCGATATCGAAATGCCTCAAATCAGTAGTTTAACATATTTAAGTTAATTAACCCTCTTTATCTTACTGAAGTCTACAAACGCCTTAACGGCAAAGCATTTAGAAGAATCACGTAAGCTTATATTTAGGTATAAAGTCGATTTTCTTGTATACACTCATTTAGCAATCGATATCGAAATGCTTCAAATCATTAGTTTAAAATATTTAAGTTAATTAACCTTATTTTTCTTACTGAAGTTTACGTAAAGCCATAACGGTATAACGGCAGTGCATTTGGAAGAATTCCGTAATCTTATATTTAGGTATAAAGTCGATTTTCTTGTATAAATGCTTTAAGCAATCGATTTCGAAATGCTTCAAATAACTGGTGTAACATATCTAAGTTAATAAACCTTCTTTAACGAACTGAAGTTAACATAAAGCCATAACGGCATAACGGCAGTGCATTTAGAAGAATTCCGTAAGCTTATCTTTAGGTATAAAGCCGATTTTGTTGTATATAAACATTTAGCAATCGATATCGAAATGCCTCAATTCATTAGTTTAACATATTTTAGTTAATTAACCTTCTTTAACATATTGAAGTTGATATAAAGCCATGGCGGCATAACGACAGTACATTTGGAAGAATTCCGTAATCTTATATTTAGGTATAAAGTCGATTTTCTTATATATACTCATTTAGCAATCGATATCGAAATGCTTCAAATCATTAGTTTAACATATTTAAGTTAATAAACCTTTTTTAACGAACAGAAGTTAACATAAAGCCATAATTGCATAACGGCAGTGCATTTAGAAGAATTCCGTAATCTTATATTTAGGTATAAAGTCGATTTTCTTGTATATACACATTTAGCAATCGATATCGAAATGCCTCAAATCATTAGTTTAACATATTTAAGTTAATTAACCCTCTTTATCTTACTGAAGTCTACAAACATCCTAACGGCAAAGCATTTAGAAGAATTCCGTAATCTTATATTTAGGTATAAAGTCGATTTTCTTGTATATTTGCATTTAGCAATCGATTTCGAAATGCTTCAAATCATTAGTTTAACATATTTAAGTTAATAAACGTTCTTTAACGCACTGAAGTCTACATAAAGCTTTAACGGTGTAACTGCAGTGCATTCAGAAGAATTCCGTAATTTTCTATTTAGGTATAAAGTTGATTTTCTTGTATTTACATATTTAGGAATCGATATCGAAATGCCTCAAATCATTAGATAAACATATTTTAGTTAATTAACCCTCTGTCTCTTACTGAAGTCTACATGAAGCCTTAACGGCATAACGGCAGTGAATCCGTTATCTTATATTTAGGTATAAATTCGATTTTCTTGTATATACACATTTAGCAATCGATATCGAGATGCTTCAACTCATTAGTTTAACATATTTAAGTTAATTAACCTTTTTTAACGATCTGAATTTGGCATATAGCCACGGCGGCATTACGGCAGTGCATATAGAAGAATTCCGTTATCTTATATTTAGGTACAAAGTCGATTTTGTTGTATATACACATTTAGCAATAGATATCGAGATGCTTCAACTCATAAGCTTAACATATTTAACTTAATAAACCTTCTTTAACGATCTGAATTTGGCATATAGCCACGGCGGTATTATGGCAGTGCATGTAGAAGAATTCCGTAATTTTGTATTTAGGTATAAAGTCGATTTTCTTTTATATACACATTATGATATCGATATCGAAATGTTTCAAATCATTAGTTTAACATATTTAAGTTTATAAACATATTTTTAGCATACTTAAGTCTACATTTAGAAGAATTCCGTTATCTTATATTTAGGTATAAAGTCGATTTTGTTGTATATACACATTTAGCAATC